>KN890404.1:62760-75146 GCA_000934455.1 Apostichopus parvimensis
TTTTTTCTGTATATTTTTCAATTGATTGTTTTGACCTTCGATTGGCTTGAGTTCCAACTTAACCCACAGAGAGTATGAAGTTAAACAATATGCCAATGATGAAGGTGGGTTGTTATTGAGATGTATTCCAAATTTTAAAGTAGGAAATTGGATGTTAATTTTAAAGAAAGACATAAAAAAAAAATTGTCAGTGTATTTCTATGACATCACACCTCTTTGCTGCAAATTATCCAGAAAATGGTAAATAGGAATTTGATGCAAGCTTTCAACAGGACATTTAGAATGTATTCGTCTTTCATCAGTCAAAATTAATTTTCCTTTTAAGCTCATTCCTTGTCAAACAACAGTCCACATCTTAATTTTAATTCAACATTTGCTTTCTTTCTCTCTTTTAACACAATAATCTGGAATATGAAACTCCTTACAAACCACCTCATGCAATGTCTAATAAAAGTGTCCAACCAGTTGACCAACAATTTTGGGTAACATTCCTTCATCCAACCCCTTTAGCCCTCCTCTTCTATTTACTAAAACACACACCTTCAAATTTTGGGCACATGTTTTTGCAGGTCTTGTTGATATTCATGTCCCCAATTATAACAAGTAGATTTACCTGCATGGATGAACAGAACACATCATTTGAGAAAGATGAGGATGGGATTCTACTGTAACAGTTTTCTTAACATGATCTTGACTTATGTCTTCATACATCTGCTCTACGGTAAGAGGTTTTCTATTCTGGAAAATAAAAGGAAATAAAATGCAGTGTTGACAGATACAATGTTCATATATAACCACACATACTTGGAGGCATAGAAGTCAGAGAATGAAGGTGACCATTATATATATGACTATTGTATACTACATTAACTCTTAGAAATAATGCCGAGAAACTGTCATGACATTGGAAATGAGGAATCATACCTTAAATCCTACTTTAAGCAGTTTGAAGGACATTTTTAATTGAGCACACTTAAATTTGAAGCAGGAATAACAGTTTGACTCAGTTTCAAGAACCATGCTAAGAGGCGTACACAATGATACCGTGATTAAACAAGACCGTACAGTGTTCTGTTTTGCCAGATAGGTGCAACATACATGAAAGATTCTGTGTAAAAATTACATTGTGAAATTTCACATTTACAAAAAGAAAAAAAATGGCTGAATTTAAAATGAAAGACTGCAATGTTGGCAAATTGCAGATTATTGGAAGTGAGGAATCTATACTTGAATCCTGCCAGTGAAATATCTTTAGAACTTGGACATTCAATAATCTCACCTCGTCATATCCGTAGAGCCACATCCTAGGCGTCTGGTAATACTTATCATACGTTATATTCAGGTCATAGGTTCTGGTCTGCAGAATATCAGATGCGGCCCCTGTTGCCGATGTGTCAACCTTTGGAATCTTTGATGTATCTAAAGTGGCCTGGTAAAAACAATAAGAGGAGAGTGACTCTCTTAGCACTACAGATGGCTGTCGATTTGTACGTCACAAATATTTCAACATAAGAGAGGAATAGGGGGAGAGAGGATGCCTGCCTTACCCACATCAACAAAACATTTTATTCTTGACCAATTGACTGTAATTTTGTTGTATTGTGTTGTATTGTATTGTGTTGTTTTTTTTTTTTTCTTGTTTCATGTTTCTGCATTTTTTCTTCCTGTTTAGTTTACTGGTAGTCACTAGCTTGATAAACGACCCTTGTTTTCTCTAGTGTCCATCGTAATGTCATCATGTACTTATTGTAATTTGGTATACAGTTCCAGCAACCTGTATTCACTTCTTTATTTTTTATGACTCCTCTCTATAAATTTTATATTTATACTGGAATGATATGAATGAAATGAAAGTACATGCGAGAAATAAATTTTGAACTGGATTGAATCTAAAAGTAATGAAAACTATAAACAATTTACACCTTAATCGTTGTGCCAGGACAGTATGACCCCTGGAAATGTATTGCCATGCGGCCATATTAAGTAGTGTGCTCTAAGTTACTATCAAATGTTTATTCTACAAATCTAATTTATTATAAATTCATTCCATAAAACACAGTTTTGATTACTCACTGAATGCATATTCTGCTAATTGCACCTCCTAGGCTAGTATTCAACCATTGCATAACGTTTGTGTGTAATAAAAATGATAACATGTTCTATTCAGAAAGACAAGTATTATCACAATGCCTTTTTTTTTTAGTTTAGGGGTGGGGGGGTGGTATAGGTCTTCTTGGTAAGGGGCTTTATTATCGTGCCCATATCCTTTATACTTGTTATCTTTATTTTTGGTGGGCTTCTTGTACAAGCTACGGCTTCCAAGCCCTTCCACCATTTTCTCTCCGTAATTTCCACTATTTTTCTTTTATATGATTTATTACTTATTATTTTCTTTGCACGGTATTATCTTCACCGTCTTATTATTATATAAACATTGTGAGGAAATGGAAAAATAAATGAATTGAATGAATTGAAGTATACTTAGGTAGTTTGGACCGGAGGTAAATTTAGCTACAGCAACAATGGCATACTACACAACACATTCTCACCCTAACAGACCAAGCTATAGTCTACTACGTAACACTTAATTACACTGATACAATCCACAGCAACCATGCCTAGGCCTCCAGTAGGTCTACAATACTGCATAGTGGAAATGGTAGCTACAACATATGGTTCTGTGATCTAACAAGGTCCCCAGTTTAGAGTCCATTACAGGATAGCTACATTTCTGTTGTATCTTAAAGCATATTAAAAACTGAACAATATGGCAATATTTACACAGGACAGGTAATAAACAGAAACTATCATAAAAGGCTGAGCAAGGTAAAGTGCTTTATGGTTCAAATATGTAACTAAATATGTGTCCTGCATGGCTAGTCTCTTTTGTTAGTGTGTTAAACTCCAGTTCTACATGTTGTGCAGAGAGACCAGATACAGAACTAGGTACATCTATGGGCATATGTTTAGGATGTGAACTCTGTCTGACATGCAACGTATACATTTCATAGACTGAAAACCAGCTGGTCGCTTCACAAAAACAGAACTTGACTACTGTAGGTGTCTACAGTTTTGTAATACTGTATAAACCATTCAAACACATGTAAGAAATAGCTAGTTGAGAAATTACTGACTATTACCACATTTCCCTCTTTTGCATTAATTTGGAATTAATTGTTTTGTTTTTGTTCTTAGTATATACATTTCCTTGTCCATGTGTATAAGTTTAACTGCATGTTTCCTACCAGACAAGCCTACAAAGGTTTTTAGAATACTTCCTGTTGCAATGTACGTCAACATCGTATTAATTAATATATACTCGTTCCATAGATAGACGTTGTGATAAAACAAAGAAATGAAATCAAACGAAATGAAATGAAAACATCCACATTTGATAAATAGGAACCACTCACTTCATCTTCATCTTCTAATTTTCCACTCTCTACGTATTCTGTAAATAAATAATTAGAATTTGAAAACAGTTAAGAATACAATACAGTAAGGAATGCGTTAGGAATACAACGTTTCCTTTTTCTAACAACTCAGTTGATATTTATGATCTTGACAAACATATTCTTAATATTTCGACAATATCACCATACTCGTAGTATCGCCTTGTGATGGAAACCGTTCAGTGCACACATCTTTAAAAAACTCTATTACTGGGGCAAATGTTTAAATATCCTGATGCTTTTCTACAGTCTAAAAGAGAAGATATTTTAATGCATTAATCTTAACTTCATCTCTTCAGAATTATACAGGCAATCCATAACATCCTTTATGAAAATGTAGAAGATATGTTGGAACAAAAATGTAGAAAGGCTTTGACAAACTTGGGGAAATAGAAACATAATTAATTAGGACAAAAAGAGCACAAAAGTAGGAATTAAACAGACTTGCTAAGTACTCAACAATATTCGTCATCATACTAGAGAAGCAAATGCATGAATTCCACAGGGAGCATATTATTGAGAACATAATCATTTCTATCTCGTGATGAGTTGGTAACGGAGATGCCACAAAAACAACCTTTCATATAATTTCTGACTTTCATAATTGCACAGGTGGTATTAAAGCAAACTTTCACAGTTGCATTTTTAATTCATTCATGTAGAAGCAAAACTAAAAAGCGGCCAATAGTAGGCACTTTCTATGACAAAATAGGACAAAAGGGATAGAAAACTAAAAAAAATACAAAAATGTATGAAAAATTAGTAGGACCACTGCAAAACATTTTGATACTTACTTTAAATTTTTAAAAAATGTTTGATAAAACTTTGCACTGGACTTTAAGCAAAAAATCTGCCCAAAATTTAAGAGAATTGAGAATATTTTTGCAATGCCAAGGCTGACAACTGGTAGACTTTTATTGCAATACATTTTCAAAAGGTCCAATAGTGGTGGAAAAAACCAACCAAAGATTTGCCCTAACAAAACAAAATTAAATTTCACCCTACACACTATCAAAAGAAAAGCACAGAACTGAAAAATTACAACACTACTATCGGATACAAAAAGTACTGTCACAGACTCACAGCTCACAGTACCAACAAATAAAGAGTGAAAGGCTGTCTGTGATAGTGTGATTAATGAATGACATGTTGTTACCTAGTGAGATTGCTTCATTATTAATTTATATCTTTACTACTCTATTCACTAGATGAGTGCAGTGGGATAAATCCGGACGGTGTCAAGCCTTCTTCATCAAAATGAAAGCACAAACAACAAGAATACTTCAAAGGTTTTGTATCAAACTGCAGCTATACAGAATGATACTCACCATATTCAGTTTCAAGTCTAGTGTTTTAACTAAGTGTCAGCTAGCACAGGAAACAGAGTTGGAATGGGATAAATAGAGAGATTGAAACTCAGATACTACAGGCAACTTAAATCTTCATTTTGTTTCAAACTTAATCAATGTAGTATCTACTACTCATACAAACAATGTTACTTACTGCATGCTATTGTACCTACTATAGAACTGACATAATGTTACCTCAGATTCAAACTCAGATACTACAGGCAACTTTTCTCTTCATTTTGTTTTAAACTTAATCAATGTAATACCCACTATTCATATAAACAATGTTACTTACTGCACGCTACCTACTATACAACAGACATAATGTTACCTCAGATTCAAACTCAGATACACAGGCAAATTTTCTCATAAGGTTGTTTCAAACTTACTCAATGTAATATCTAATATTCATGTTATTACCTAAAAATTTGTAATCATGAATTCAATACGTCTTTGGTAATTGGTGACCAAACTTTTGACTTTAAAATATCTCAAGACAGTCTGCTATTTTTTTGAAATGCAGATGAACACTTAGCTTAGCTACAGTAGCATGCGAAAGAAATATTCTAGATGTATCCAGATGTATTCAGGCCAAGCCCAAGTTTGCTAACTTCACTTACAAAACTCTGAGTTGATATTGACACTAGTATCAATGGATTCAACTAATTGCTAGTTGATGGCACTAGTTTGGGTCAGAGAGGCGTGAAAATTAGCATCTACAGTGCGACAGGTAATACCAGATTGGTGTAAAAGTAAATATGCGATATGCACTAGTTTTGTCTAACTTCACTATATCCACTACAACAGGCCTCCTTAAAGGTCGAGAAGATCACCACAAATTAAGCTGGATGGTCCTATAATGGCCAGCTAAAATCACAAACTTCCCAAGACTTTAAATTGTGGCCTTCGAAGCATCTAACATCACTCAGACATTTACTGAAAAATCTAATTTAACACTCCTCAATGTTTGGGAATAATTTGAAGGGTCATATCCTCCAGGGAGCTTAATGATAGAGACCTTTAGCAAAGTTAACGAGCTAAAATTTGTTTAAAAGAGAATTAATAAAACACTGTTTACCGTCCATGTCTATAGCTTCTTCGTCTTCATCGTCGTCATCGTCGTCGTCATCATCATCACCTCCTCCTGCAGGTTTGGTTGCTTGCTTCTCATCGAGGCTCATCACAGATACTTGATCATAAAGTGCAGCAGCAGGATCTGAAGGAATGAATGAATCTGTAAGGTATCCAGCTATCCTCAAAAGTTTTCCACAACCCCTGTATCCACTCTCAACCCCATTCCCCTAATACATACTATAAACCAGAGTACCAGACTATAAACCAAGTGAAAATGATTACAACCTTTCTACAATGAAAGCCTCCATGTCCATACACTAGACTTTTAACACCAGGGATGTGGTCACGCCGGGCGGTGGGGTGGACGGGCGGCTGTGCCCCGGCAGTTCTGAATACCACCCCGGCACAAACGGTATTTTTAAAACATTTCCGCCCGGCACTTTTTCTTATGATTAATTTGACAAATTTTACAATTACTAAAATACAAGTGAATACTTGGCAATGAAGTCAGCACCAGAAATCGGGCAAAGATAGCACCATTTGCCATCTAAGCATATATCATATGCAAAAACTTTCCAAAAGGGGGGTGGGCTCCCCCACCCCTGAGGAGAGTCCCCCAGGACGTGGATCACACTACCGCACAAGTGTGCCCGGCACTCAAATATTCCGAGCACATCCTTGTAACAACATTGAAACCAAATCTGCTCTTACAGAGACTGTAACAACAGGATATGAATTAAGCATTTCAGGACAAACAGGCAAGAAAAACAAACGGCTTCTTCCTAAAATAATACAATATGTCTATATTGTTTCTGATTTCTCATCATTTCTAATCTTAGATTTACGCTGTCACGAGGAAATCCCTAGATCCCGTGACCATGTTTTTCCTTGTATCAAATTGTAAGGAAATGCATACATTTCAATGCATTCACACATTCAAAATAAAGTTACTTGTCACAGGAAACTTGGCTTCAAATTTAGCATTGTATTGTTGTGATTAAACAGTTCTCAGATTTCAGTGAGAATAATGCATTTAAAGGAGATATACTGCAGAACTTTTGGTTTTCATTAATACTTTATTAAAAAAACATAATCCAATTTAATTATCTCACCGGCATTATGATGAGTATCGACCCAGCCTCCATCTCCGTCCTCCGCATCAACGATGGCTTCATTTTCCTCCACGTACTCCATTTGTTTGCATCTCCTGTGACAGGGAACTGATTAAAAAATAAATAAATAAACATGAGAACAAAATCATTACTTTCTTCCAGTCACGTAAATGTAAATGACATTCATAAGTAGGTGAATTCCATCAAACTTTGTGAATGAAGACAAGTAACAATCTGGCACCTTTTGCAAATCATCGTTTAACACCGGCTTTATTGAGCAATGCAACGATTGTACAACATTGCAATGATACGATGTCAAAATGTATAAACTTCAATGGTTTGATTCACCTCATGAGGACTGCAGTACACTATATATGCCTTGAAGTATAGATTCACCCGTAATATCTAACTGACACAGAGAAAGTTCATTCTGCTTTTTCTCGGCTTAGGAAATGCTTACTAACATAGCACTAGGACAGAAACAGAATTCCCTTCTTTTTGACCCTAAAATGAAAACTGTAACTTGGAAATGATAATTTTAATAAAACTAAAAACATACCGCAGAATTTGTTATCAAAAGAACTTTTCAAAGATTCACAAGTATCTTCAACACTGAATCTCTTTCCTCCAATATCACAAAGATAAGTAGTAAAATTAGCTCACCATTTTTGGTCACCAAATATTGCTTATCATCTGGTAAATACGTTTTTTTCTTGCTTGCTTCCCCTGGAGACCATTTCCATGTTGGACAGTGGTGGACTAGGTGGTCACCAGCAGCAACAAATTCTTCGGGAGTTATGACACCAGTTTCTTTGAATTTGGACTCCTGGAATGATGACAAAATTATCGTAGAACAACAGGTTCTAACATAAACTCCATCTTATTCCTGGGATTATTTATAGTAATTAGTATGTAATATTTAGTGTTGCGCTGATAATCGTTTGCAACATCGGCGGCATATCAGAATCGGTAAACGTTAGCCATATTGCCGATGACGACAAACCGATATTGAACATTTGTTTCTTTTCACAACAAAATCACTTTTGTTACTTGGGATGATTTATTACCTCTATTCTAAAAATCCCATTTCTTATGCCTCAGTTTCAATTTTGATAATAGCCAGTGGTCAATATGGCGATCAGCTGGTCAAAGAAACATGACACACATTCTGATTAATATTAACCGATAATGATCTGCAAACAGACCAGTCAGGCCACTTAATGTCAACGTACAGTACATAGCAGTCTTTGTTAAGCGTTAAAGTAAATTTCACCAGTCTGGCGGTTGTATTATACAAGTGAACACAACAAAATTTAAACTGTTAACATACCCGCTGACACCTGTTTTGCCCTTGCAAATATTCTTGGCAAGAATCCAAGAAACTTTTTGCACAATCAAAGTTGTAAACACGGCATATTCGGACCTACGAACATTGCACCATGGTCAAACACAATGTAAGAAGTAACTTATGTGATGTTGGAAAACATTTGATAAATTATGTACATAACTACAGTAGTAGCCTGTTGCACTAACTCACACAGTGCTTCTGAGGGCTCCGCTGAGTGTAAAAGTTACACCTGGATAATCCCTACTAAATTTTCCAAAAATTGTGTATCTTTTGAAAAGCTACAAAGGGTATCATGGATGCAGATTGTTAAAACATCAATGACTGACGAAAAGATTGTATTTTGAGAATCAACTTAGCGTATCACAATTTATTGCTGGTTGGTTTACAAAATATGTCAACTGAGAAGCGCTTGCTAATTTTCGCTGGGCTTAGTTGTTAGCACAGCCGGTTAATGGTAGGATAATTTTTTTTTTTTTTAAGTTGGTTCTGTTAAACACAAGGGGTAGTAAAAGTTCTAAGCCAGGATACACTCAAGTCTTTTCTACATGAAATCAGTTTATTCATCACACATGTCATCTTGTAGCATTTATAGCAAAAGAAGTAACAGGAACGATAGGCTTCTGTTTTTCAATAAAAAAAAGAAATGCTAGCACATAGTTTCATGCATATCAACTTGCTGGGGTATATGATTGTTCATTTATAAAGAAGTTAGGACTAGTTGTTATAGGATAAGCACATACTTTTTGTTACTAATTTACTTTTGGATTCTGTAAAGGAGAATTATACAAGTGGTTACTGTTTGTGAGTTGTGCAAACGATTATAACTCACGATAGCAGATTATAATTTTGATACTTTATGTATTAATGCATGACTTAAAGTGTGATTTGACCTTTATTCTTGCTGTGTAAAAATATCGGAATTATAGGTAATAGTGGATATGATGATTGGAATATCGGCTAAAAACAATATTGACAAAATCGGCACAACGCTAGTAATATTAAAAAAATAGTCCAGGTCAAAGTTTCGTTTTGATATATTTTAAAGAGGAGCATAATCTAAGCATTCTGGTCAATTTTGCATTCATTTCCTATATACCGTTTTCGAGATATTGACAGTTGAAGTTGCCACCTTTCATGCCAAACGTGAACTTGGAGCAAACAGGTGTGACGTCATTGTTGCACACTGATAAATAGTGTGTTGTTTTCCTTTACAATTTACGTCTAAGTTTATACTCCACAATTGGATGCATCCGTAATGTGAATGTACATAATATACATAAGTATTGGTATTTTATAAACTTCACATCCCCCCAGAAAAACTAGTAACCCTATCCAATCCAAGGTCAAATCAGTAGACTGAAAAATAAAGAAAAAACAAAACATCATTTGTCAGTGTGCAACTATGATATCACACCTGTTTGCTTCAAGTTAACTTTTGGTAGAATATCAGATAACTTCAACTGTCATACCTCCAAAACAGTACATAGGAATTGAATGCAAATTTCACTAGTATACTTAGATTATGTTCCTCTGTAACATATCAAAAACAAATTTTGACCTGGACTTTTCTTTTAAATAATTCTGCTTATTGCCAGGCTGTGTAGATCAGTATGTTATTGTAGCACATAGCAGTTACTCATTACGGGACAGGAATTTTAACTAACCTGGAATAGCCATCCTTGTTTCTTAAAAAGTATTCCACCAAAGACTTTCTGTAAAGGTCATACAAGTGTTAACTCTTCTTTGCATTTGGTTATATCACATAGTCCTATCAGTTCTGCATGTCTTTCCACATAAAAAATAATTGTAGCTTAAAATGATGTTACCTTTAAAATGGCATTCAAACACTCTTCAAGGTAGGGTACCAACTAGTAGGCCTAGTAGTTGTAGCCTAGTACAAATTTTCATGTCAAAACTTAAAATTTAAATGCATGAGTGTATAACTTTCAGATTAGCCTACCATTAATAAGAAATGTTCACAATTAGCATTATCTTAGTACAATATATTTGCAGTAGCGAAAAGATTTGTTAGTTTTATACTGTAGGCTAATCCATCAATCACCTACTATTGCTTAGGCCTTATCCTACAGTAGCAAGGAACCGGAGAACTACAGTATAGGCTATTATTCTTCACATCATAGCCTACAGTAAACACGTAAGGCCTAACGTTAGGAGTAGTAGTATTAGTAAACAGCAGTGCTTCAAAACAGTTTGTGTGAATAAATTACTTTCAGAACGGGTGTGAGAAACTCGGCGACACCAAGAGCCGTGCCTTTGACAGAATTTATAACACCTTGCATTTCATCCCAGGCTGTTTACGTTCTCTAAAGAAATGTCTATTGGCGAATGAGTACAGTTTTGGTCATCCGCAGTACAGTTCCACTTCCAGGTGTCTTTAAGTTTAATAGTACGGGTAGTAATTACACACAACACCTCTCCAGTAGAATCATTCACACATGACATGTAGGCTACTACTGTAGTACTAGTACCTACCACAACTGAACTGTGAATACGTACATGTTGTGTGTTGCATTGAGGTCAGAAGTTTCCGGAAGTGTTGCTTTTTATGTTTCAAGGCAGTATTACGCAATGCATAGGGAAAGCCCCTGGACTAGAAGACACGCTTGACATGATGTGTCTGGACTCAGAAAATGATAGCCACTTGATTATATACATACAATGCGGTGCAGACTAGTTGTGGAGATGAATACCCCCTTTCAGATCACTATTTAAGGACACATGCAGTCTTGTCATACTGTACGAATCTACTCAGTCATGATATGTATTTAATCATTTGTGAGTGCCCCTACATCTCCACCCGTCAATCCCTACTTATTGTATTATATTGCGGCTATAGCTGTGTATACATATGCTCCTTGCATCCCCAAACTCTTGATAACCGTCTTCTAAATCACGTTAACATATCAAACATATTTAATTGATATTTGAAGATCAGCGAGGACATTGTGTCCCTAGTTATATGTTATATCATTCAAAATGAAATTTTTAAGCATTGTGCCTTCTATTGGGGTAGCCTATCCCATACAATTTCCATTCCAACATTAACATTAGTGTATATGACATTCCGTAGCTCGTTTTATGTATCATTCAGTCAATGATATTAATAAATAAGAAGCATAACGAACTAAGAAGCATTTTGTATTACAACTCATGTCTCAGTGTAATAAAAACTATTTCCCAAAATGTATGGCACTAATGTATGTTGTTCTAATTTTCCAAATTTTCTGGAATCTACTACCATTAATACAACTATAGAAATATTAACAGCAAACGAAAGTAGTAAATTATTAAAAACATATATAATTTAGATAAAGTATTACCTATTGGCAAGTTCAAGTCTGTTATGATTTGTAACGAGAATAAGTTTCTACATCATTATCTAGCAAGCATGTGCATCCGAAGGTGTATGGAATACTTTGATATTTATTTTTCACGAGCCGATACTCAGGAGACATTCTTAATTATTTACCATAACTAGCACATCACTCAGACTGCGAAGTACTCACTTGGCGAAAAAAATATCTGAAATGAACTCGATCTGTTGAACTACCGAAAGTGGTTATGATCATGGCGAACACCTTTACATTCGGTTTGCTAACTTCCTTCGAATCGGAGGTACGTGTTGATAAAGCACCCTTCTCCACCCCACCCCTCCCTCCATCAGGATGCGCTTTACTGTCCGATCAGAGCGAAGCCATCGTCTGAATATATAGTCTTGCAGTTTGTTGGGAAAGTGATACCGATCTTTGTCTAATATCTCCCATCATGCTGTTAATTCTCCCAGTTCTCAGGACATAATTTCGTGAGGGCAATAATCCAATGATCGGTTGCGCCCGGCAGGAGGCAAACTGTGTTTATTTCTAGGATGATTTAGCCTCGTGCCCAGACTAAAATCATGGGGACCACGCCTCTCCCACACCACCGGCGGGCAGAATATATTTAAAAAAATATTCTTGTGCGCGATACAGAAATAAACAACAAAATATATGTGGTACAATCTAAACAGTTGAAAATTCTGCAACATTCAATG
>KN890406.1:8243-27920 GCA_000934455.1 Apostichopus parvimensis
AAGATAAATATCTCTCTGTTTTGATATTTATGACATATTTCTTTGATGAAACAAGTGCTCTATGATAGTGTTTTAGCATTCTTAGCATTCAAATTGAACCTTAAGTTGATGAAATTAGCTTGAATTTACTAGTTTGTGGTCAATAGTTTCTGTAACTTTTTTAGCCATAGGAGAGTACTGAGTAAAGTGTCATAGCCCCTTATAATCTTTGATTGGTATCTCATTGTTAATTTGAATCTATCTGACAGTTAACATTCCTTTAAAAGCTTTAGGCATGCAACCTCTTTTCCAAGCTATTCATAAAGTTTACATTACTGGCCACTTGACACTAAAGTGGTGATTTTAAGTATAACATATGCTGTCAAACACAATGATAAGCAGAAGACATATTTCAACGAGATCTGTCAGTTCATATCCATCAGTTATTTTGATTGCATTTGGTATACTTGACCTATGTTTGAACTATGAAAGGTTAATTGTATGAATTCTATCAAACTCAGCTGAAGACTGGAGTGACCTTACTTGAGTGAACAGTTCAGATTACTTAAGTGCATGAATGACCTATTGACTTCTATCAAACTCAGCTGATGACTTGAAGTATCAATTCAGATGACTTGCATGTATGAAGGACCAATGAACAACTTGTTTAAATCTCAGCTGATGACCTGAGTGACTGACTTGCATTTACAGTTCAGATGACTTGAGAGTGCGAATGGTCCATTGACTTGTATCAAAGTCAGCTGATGACTCGAGTGGCCTTACTTGAGTAAACAGTTCACATGACTTGATTGTATGAATGACTAGTGAATTTGTTCCAAATTCATCTGATGACTTGACTGATCTGACTTAACAGGTCAGATGACTTGAGAGTATGAATGACTTGATGGATTACAATATCTGTTGACTTAAGTGATGTAAGTAATCAGTGTATATGACTCACCTAATTGTATCAGATAACTCACCATTACTGTATTTCAATGTTGTGATTAACATCAAACTGTCATCCTGTCTCTCAGAATGTCTTCTTGTAACTAATGACGTATCCAGAAGTCAGCACAAGTTTCATTCTTGGACACACTGACACACACACATAAGGATGGGCATATTATTCATCACTTAAGTTCTCTTTTGTTGAGTCATCATTTAATAACACTGGTCCGTGAGCTTCTGTTAACCTAGAAAATTAAAATAACTCCCTTAGTAAAATCTTCTCTCTTTACCTCCTGAGTATTTTTTTAAATTTATTTACTTTCTTTGTGACATTTTATTTTTTCCAGAATAGGGTAAATTATCTACCTTTTCATGTTAAGTTCTAATTAAAATAGTTAACAATGTTTGTGACATTGAAGCAGAAAGAAATGAAACTGTCAATAGATATGTAATACTTAAATATATCAATGTTTTTCTCAATTTTGTGTTCTTGTACATGTGTATACTTAATACTGTTGTTTGCCCTATCAGAAATTATATGTTGATACGAATTTGTCTCTGAATTAGTCTCGTTTTCCGAAATCACAGGTTCATACCAGTACTGCCAGAAATCCTGATATCTGTAATAGATGGATGGGAAGGGGAAGAATGAGGTAGATGCATATGGGTAGCTAGGGGCAGGCAGAACCTATTTTGTATAAGAAACATTTCGGGGGGGGGGAGGGGGAGACAAATATAAGTTTGTAGATAGGCCCTCGGCCCTCCTCCAACACCACTGCACGTAGGAGGAATTGACTACATAGAAATGGTTAATGAGGTGAATCACAGATCCATGTTTTGTCTTAAGTAACAATTGATTTTGAAAATGTCAAATTTCACAACATCATGCAGTGTGGAATTAGACCTCAACCCAACAAGGGGAGGGCTTTTCCCTCTCCTTTGGGAAATGTTTGTATTGGTATGGGACTTAGATGCAAAATGGTGCTATCATTATTTCCATCATTTTAACTACATTTGGGTAGTACAAGTTAAATGTTGCCAGTGTATATGACTTTGCATGCATGTTATGTACATTATAAAATCGAAAATATGAGTACTTGAGTCCAAACTTCGATAGCAAAACATAAAAATAAGAAACACACACCCTCAAAACAAATACACAGAAATTGAGAAGGAATTTGAAATAAAGTTGTTGAAATTTTGATATAAAAAGTACCTTGTTTTAGAAAGAAAATGAAATTGTTAGAAAATAGTCTAACTTTCGAAAAACTCAGTACAGTTCAGAGTTAAGATTTTACATTTTCATCATCCCGTTTTGGCCACAGTAGCATCTACAAAACTACAATTCTGAGGAATACCCTGTAAAAAGTATGAGAAGGTAGGCTTTCACCAGTGTACATTTTACTCTTTTCTTGTAAGTATTAGGTCTTGAAATGCTCATTCTGCTTCAGTTAAATATTACATTCCTGCGATCTGAGAGTCTGAATGGACGTTACTTCATGTAAAAAGTCCAGCTTTAGTTAACCTTCTTTTATTCTGTAGAGGGTGATTTGTCAGTTAAGTTGGCAGACCTCTAAATACAACTCTATGTTTGTATTAATGGATAGAGAATGTGGGAGCAATTTGGCGATGTGTAGATGAGTGTGGTGGATGAAGTTTCCATATTTTCGAATTCTCCATAGTTCCACAATCACAGAAAAAACTGAACATGAAAACAATGAGGAAATTATTGTTTTTGTAAAACTAAAAATTTTTACTTTGAGGAACAAACCTGGAGGGGGGGGGGAATGCACAGTTGGGGGGGGGGCTTAGATATTTTATCTAGCAGTATGTGGAATTTAATTCTCTGAGATGATACATATAATGCTGGCAAACCTATGGCAGTCGACCATAAGATGACATGTGAGCTGTGGAGTTACCATGTTAGAATAACACGACATCTTGACAAAATATTCAACCTTTTTGCCCATATACCAACTTACGCTAACTTGTCATCTCAGCAAAATTTGTCAAAATGTTGAGTTACCATGTTACACCTAACTCAGTATCTCCACAAAATTTTAATGTTTGTCGTAATACTGACTTACGCTAACTTGACATTTATATTAGTGTAGAATTATCAAATCTGGTGCGCAGGGCTATGACATTTTGACCAAATTTACCGAGATGTCCATAAGATAGCGTAACTCTGTATCTCGACAAAAATCAAAATTTTGCTGAGATTGTTAGTCGGGTGTATCATGGTAACTCGACATATTGACAAATTGGACCGATATGTCAAGTTAGCGTAGTCGGATCTCCAGTCTACAGAAAAATTACAATTTTGACGAGATACTAAGTTGGGTGTAACATGGTAACTCAACATTTTGATAAATCTAGTACCGAGATGTTGAGATAGCATAAGTCGGTTTATTGACAAAAACTCAATATTTTGTCGCGATGTCGTCTTATTCCAATCTGGTAACTCTACATCTCGCATGTCACCTTATGACCACCGTACAAAAATGTGACTTTGAAGTTTGAACACTGTTGTGCCCTCGAAGCAGTATAAGAGTTTGTTTATTTGGTTGCATTCATGTGCCCCACGCGCAATATCCAGATCGAACGGTCTTCCTCAGCGAAAATAATTTGGAAAATATTCTGCTCTGGATGATTTGTCATGGACATTGAACAGGTATTATGTCAACATTTGTGTAGCAATAAACGAAATTCATCTTTGGTCGCTGAAGTATATCAATAATGAGTAATGGAATGATTGTGTTATGATGGTTCATTTGTACAGCGTGGGTATTGGTTGTGCGAAAATACTGGTCCTTCAATGAACACATTGTAAGAACAGCTAAACTGACTTTATGTCAGTCTAGTCAGGGATGCGTACCTCTTCATGAATGTCAGTTACTAACGTTAGGCTATTTAATAATTAACTGCAATGAAGTATGTTGCAGCCCACATGATAACCAAGGCCAGTAGTAGGGATTAGATTTTGTCTAATCAGGGTATTTAGGCTGGTGGGGCTTATTCGCAGGGCAGCCCTGCGAATAGCCAGACACAAACATCTTATTCACAGGGCAGCCCTGCGAATAGCCGGACACAAGCATCTTATTCACAGGGCAGCCCTGCGAATAGCCGGACACAAGCATCTTATTCACAGGGCAGCCCTGCAAACAGCGGAACACAGACACCTTATTTGCAGGGCAGCCCTGCGAATAGCCAGACACATACACCTTATTCACAGGGCAGGCACCAGCTGGCTTTTGGAGAGTCTTAATTGGGAGCCCCTATATTTTGGGGAATTTATTGGCCTTTGGGAGTCCTATCTTAATGCTGCTAGGATTGGTTTTGGGAGCCTAGGGCCTTAAGATTGAACCAGTCTAGCATTAGTACTGCCAACATAAAAAAATGTCATCCCTCATTTTCACCTTTGTTTTTGCAGAGCGACTGCTCATTTGCATGTAAAGGTGTGGGGGGGGGGGGGGAGTTTCACACCCTTGACCATATTGGCTTTAAAGGCAATGTCGGCTTTTGGGGAATCCCAAGGTAAGCTCCCTTAAAATAAGCTTTTTAATTGAACTGCTGGGGTTCCAAAAATTAGCTTATGAAGTGGCTAAGACAATTTGGGCCCAAAAGGTTGGCTTTTTCAAGGCCCCTAAACTGACTGGTATCAACAGCAAAACCGGCCTTTCAAGCCCCTTTAATATGGCTTACTGTAAGTAGAACCTATCTTTGACGTTATGGGGCCATAAAGATTGGCATAATTGAGGACCCCAAAATTGACTTTTCAGAAGCCCTTTTTTGCATCTCATATTCTGGGACCCTTAACATATGATATTTGTTGTCCCTGAAACTGGCTTTTGCCTCATACACATTTTGAAATTGATATCAGTATGGGGACCCGAGAAATAATGTGCAAATGCAATTAAGTTCTTCTTATGTCAGTCGGTTCAAAAACAATATTTTTCTAATAATTCATGACATTTAAAATGTAGCAGGAACATTTCTCCATAAAAAAAACCGGCAAAGACGGTGAATCTGATTCTGAAACTGAAAGAAATGAAAGAACTTCCGGTTTGAGGTCAAATGAATGAAGTCACATCAAAAATGATGTCATTGAAAGCCAATAATAAACCTATTTTCAAAATCGTCACAGCCCTGCGAATAAGGTGTCTGTGTATGTTATTCGCCGGGCTGCCCTGCGAATAATCACTTCGATTTAGGCTACTGACAGTTCAGGTGCTCCCAACATAGGCCTATCCCACACAACTTCTATATCCTAGGCCTATAATAGAACAGAAAATACACAAAGATTGCATGGTCTAGGTCACCATGGGACCAGTCCACATGCAAAAACCTCAAACATATCATTAGCATTAGCCTCACCATTTTGAGCATTGCATTTGCAGTCCATTTGGTATATTACTAACATCAATAAGAACCATTTTGGCAATGAGAGATTTAATGAAGTGATAAGCCTACTTCTAAAGCAAACTTGTGTTTTAATAAACACTCTGAAAATGGTGTCAGAGGTATACTACAGCAATCAATATTCGTTATTCAGATTTAGGAAAGTAAATACTGCTGAACCAGGTTTGATCAGCCAAATAATTGCCATGCTCATTACATTATGTAGTTTAGTTTAGTAGATAAAAAAAGGATCAGGAGGGACAATCAACTCTCCATCAAGGACCCTGTGGGAGAGAAAAAAAAACAAAGACACAAGAATCAGACCCAATTACAATGCTTAAAGTGCTTGTCCAAAGCATTCTTAAACCCATTCGCACTACTTGCAAGTACAACTTTCTCAGGCAAACCGTTCCATTCATCACAACCCTATTAGAAAAAGTTTTGAATGAATACATTATGCCTGCAGTATGCTAAAAGTTTAAGCATCAGATATCGAATATGATCAATTGATTTGTGTGGTACATCATACCTTTCATGTTATCACTTTGTCATAATAATATATAGCTCTATTTCATCACATTGTGGACTGTGGCACCATTGGAATCAATTGATAATAGCATGTACAGCATTGACATTGTCAATGGGATAACAAGGTTAGACTTCACTTAGAGTTATTGAACATTAAATCTTGTGATCTTTGAGGAAGCACTTATTATTAATAGTATATTTTAACGTTATGTTAGAGCAAGCACAAGTTATGTTTCTTACTTTTGAAAAAAAATTCTGTACATTTACTGCAAGTAATAGTGCGATAGAAACCATTGATAACAAAATCTATCTATAAGGGTTAGTGAATTACTCTGTGCAGTAATGTTATCACAATAAAGTGAGTGATAGCATCTTGGCAGTTAAGCTGATAATACCTTTGGATGTCTCCAAAAATCATTAAGTTACAAAACTACTTTTTTTTGTTAAAAACATGCAAGGCAAAGTATATACAGTATCACATTTCAAGAACACGTCAATGTGAACGATAAGATTATAGAGAAAAGAAAAGTCATGTTCTTTCTTGTTGACATGAGAGGAGAGTTAAAGCCTAATTATATTGACATGCAGGGCAAAGTTTTAATGGTTGTCTGTGACCAAAATCAGCTTTGGAGGTTGGGGGTAAACTGCTTGTTTACATCAAATTCAGATTGCATTGTAACAAGATATATACATCCGGAAAGGTAAAATTATAAATTGATATCACCCGTTGTTCTATGCACCAAAACTGCACATCCCTCCTACAATGTACATACTGTATTACTCATTGTTATTTTGCTACATGTTTTCTCTCGGCAAACAAATTTGTCGTCCAAGGGACCCTCCCCCCCCCCACCCACAGCAAAAAAGATGCCTAAACATTTTGCCCTGACGTGTCAATATTCAGAATAGCAGTTCAATGAAATGTAACTTTTACATTTCATTTTCCTTTCAGCTAGTTTTGTCTTTACTGTGATTTTCTGCTAACATCAACCATAGTGCCTTGGTAACCATGTATGCATTCTACAGACAAGTCAAGCCTCCCACAGGTGTTGAAAATGCTCTCTATTGCAACTTCATCTCAAAGGATGAAAAGAACTTGATAGTTACTAAGGCAACAGAGCTTACTGTGTACAGGATACTGAGAAATCCAGAGGTAAGTTTATAATTTATGATGAAAATGTTATTAATTTTAGCACAAACAAGAGAGGCATTTTTTGTTAAAGCTAAGTGTTTTTGGGGTTTAAAATGTTGGTACGGTACAGAATATTCTCTTCTGTGTATGATCTCGTTTGATGTGGAAGCACAGGGGTCTAGAACGCAGTTTTAAACATGTTTAAAATGTTACTTCCCAGGCAAAGAAAGCCACACAACCCATAGTAGACTAGCATTGTTGCTATCATTTTAATCAAAACACAGTTTTCATCATAGCCTGCAAGCTATTCTGCAAAGCCTGCAACCTAACCACTGAGTAGGTTATTGAAAATACAGATCTAAATTTCTTGATTTGAATTGTTGTCAAGTACTGTGGTCTATACAAGAATATTTCAAGGGGAAGGAATGGGAAGCCTATAGTACTAAGTACTATAAAAAGTACCAACTACGACTGTACTTATGTTCTAATAACATACTTCTACTGTATAATATGACTTATAAGTTGGCCCAGTAAGTCTTATGAATACAGCCATTAGGGCTAAAAGATGAGACAATAAAATATATTTCATTCAGCCTTCATTAGCAGATCTAAATGGTATATAAACAGGAGAAATTCCCATTTTATGACTATAATAACTTTACATCGTTCATAAATTATACACTGTCTTCTTTTGCTCTGTAGGTTCCCTTGGCTAAGATAACAGAATCCAATGGTAAGTCTGAAAAAGTATTAATTTTCCTATTCATTGTTTATCTTGCTTTACATTAATTGACATTTCCAACAGTGTATCTGTTTCTGAAGTTGTAGCTGATTATATGCATGGAAGATGAGGAATACTAAAGCTAAAAGAGTTTAGCTTTACTGTAGCTCCAATTTCCAGACATGCTTGATGTTTTCTGTGTTAGTTGTAAGATCTGATACAGAAAACAACATCAACGGTATCATTTACTGTATGTTACAGCAGTTACCTCTTTTGTAAGGAAAATTTATCCAAATAATCCACTTTTTGAATTTTTGGTACTGAAACTGAAATGTGTGCATGCAGCTCTAGTAACATTGAATATACTGTATACTGCACATATCACAACATTACATACTGTAATGTCTCAGCTGATCTTTGACTTTTTCACTTATTTTGCAAACAGCTTGTAATTGATAAACAGAATGTGTGCCTGTCTGATACCATTATTTCTCCCCCTTCTCTTAGGCTAACCACACTTCCCCCCTCCCCCCCCCCTGGAGGGGGTAAGAAAGTAGTGTACATGTCACAGAATCTTCTCCTATAGTTTTAAACGGAACGGACTTGTGTTACATGTCATGATTTTGCCATGTGAGTTTAGTTGATGCTTTAAATGTCGACAAAAGCCTCTCTACAATATGTTTGTCAGCAAGGCTCAAGCCAGTGACCCACCTACTGTATTGGACAGTTGATCATTTGACCAATAACGAAATAAAAGAGAATGACAAGAAGTACAATAACAGAAACGGTAAAAAGAAACAGGAATGAAAGAGACACATTCCTGCATTTTAGACGGTATTCAAAACTAGTGTCTTCCAAAGAACCTTGCAAGGAATGTGCAAGAAGAATGCAATATGATGTGATAAAAGTGGCAATGAACCAGTGTAGACTGGACAAGATTACTAAACAACAACTGAAGACTAGTTCATATCTTTAAAAGGGTGAAAAACATGCCACCATTTTGCATACAAGTACTCTCAGTCAAAACAAGTGTTGTGAAGAGGCTGTCAACTCTTTCCATGAGCTGAGAATTGGACTCCCTCCTTTCTGTTTCTGCTAAAAGAATTGTTTATAAACAAAAGACAAATGTAATAGAGTAATGGCTAAAAACCATCTTTGAGAGGAAAATCTTGGCGTGTCATATTGTTTGATTAGTCAGTGATTCTGCCCTGGACGATGATTTTAAAGCTGAAGAATAAAATGAAAATGTTTGTTTTGTCCTTGTCAGGAGAAGAGAAAAGGAAGGAGAAACTGGAGCAGGTGGCAACCTATCAACTTGCCTGTAGAGTATTAGCGATCCAGGCAGCTCCCTTGGCTTCCCTAGGGAGAGATGCTCTGCTAATGGCTTTTGCAGATGCTAAGGTACATTTGAAAGCTAATGATTAATGTTAAGTATTAACTGTAAATGCCCAAGCTCAACTGTCAAACATGTTCTGTAAATACCCAATCTGGTCTCAGTTTTGTTTGTCAGCCTGAGGAGGCATGTAATTTCTGTTTGGACAAGAAATATTATCCTTGGGAGACCATAAAAGGACAACTAATTGACTGTAGGGATAGCAGCAGGACAGTCAGTGAGACCTTTGGTTACAAATTATCTTTATCAACAAAACAAAACATTACATTTCAAGAAACCTTCAACAGAAAAAGTACAGGTTTTTCATGTAACTACCAAGAACGTTGTAAAAGTAAGGTTTGGAGACACTAAAGTAATTGCTATGGCTTTCTTGCTTTTGTGAGCCTGTAATTTTAGCACTCATATCTTCTCCTTTATCTCTTGTCTTTCAGATGTCAGTGATCGAGTATGATGCCAGTACTCACGAACTTAAGACTTTATCCATGCATCACTTTGAGGAGGAGGAGCTCAAGGTAAATTACAATAAACATCATTCCCTCATCTGTCATCATTTAGAACCTTTTCTTGGTCATGATTCCCTCGAGGACATTTATTTTAGCTGTTGCAATTCAGTACAAAAAACAGGACATTTACAAGAAGAATTATAAAATCTATCTGAGCTGATTATGACCCTGTTGAACAAGACTCTGTGGCATACGGTCTAACTTGGTAGAACTTTGGATAACGTCAAAGAGCATACATTCCATTTCTAATTTCTAATTTCCAATCTTCGCTTGTCTTCTCAGAACGGTTACCTTACCAACCCTCACCTGCCCATGATTCAGGTGGACCCAGATTTCCGTTGTGCAGTCATGTTGATTTATGGCACCAGCTTGGTGGTGCTTCCATTCAAGAGGGAAACCATGGGTGATGACAGTGATGCACCAGTGTAAGTAACCATGCTTTTCTCACAGTTCCGTGGTTGCGACAAATCGATTAGCTTTCTGATACCAAGGTTTAGTTTTGTTTGTTTCTTTAAATTCAAGGATATCTTGAGGATATTCTAAAAGGCAGAAAGACAGATGTAATGAAAAGGTTTTCTTGGTGTGCTGATGAAGATCTTTGCTTTGGAATATAAATAAAACCTGTGATTTTGAACTTTTTCAACTTCAGTCATTACAGCAGCAGACCTAGTTATCTCATCAAGTTGAAGGAGACGGATGAGTTGCTAGCCAACATAATAGACTTCCAGTTCCTGCATGGTTACTACGAGCCAACCTTGGTGATTCTTCATGAACCAGTCAGAACATGGCCTGGGTGAGTGTGCATCTACTAAACAACATTTAGTTTAGAATATGTTACATATATTTGCAAATAACTTAAAACTGAACATTATCCAATAATGCATACTAAGAGAAGTATAATGGCCTCCAGTTGAACTTGCCTCTGCACTAAGGTAAAGGCCATCTTGTTTTACTTCACAATTCCAGAGAGCTGATAATCTTTCGTAAACTACTGTTTTGGCGTTTATTTTCCTCCATCCCTACCTTCCGTTCCCCTTCCTTACCTCTTGAGTTACATTTCAGACAATAAACACCATAATTTACAATTGTCAGTCCATCAAGAAATGAACCATTTACAGATAATGTCACTCCTTTCTCTTGTCGTTTTTTCAGTCGAGTGGCAGTCAGACATGACACGTGTAGAATTGTGGCGCTCTCGTTAAATATATCACAGAAGGTTCATCCCGTAATCTGGTCCCAGAGCAGTCTGCCATATGATTCATTGCAAGTACTGGCTGTTCCAAAGCCAATTGGTGAGTTACAAGAAATCATTGAAAAAGTCCAAACCAGTTGCTGTGTTCACAAAAAGAGACATTTATTTGCAACACCACCTGGTTATTTGCAAGAAATTGCTACATTTGATTGCAACACCAATGAATAATGAAGAAGATAAGTTTGAGTTAATTTCTCAACCGGTTGATAAGTCGCATGAAACAGTATTAGTTGATTCCTAAACTAATTGCTGATGCCCAAGACTTATTGTAGGTCAATGCACCAAGGTATCAGGAACTGCATTGCTTGAATGTCAGTCAAATCCCATTTATCAAATGTGGTTTCCTTTGATTGTAAGTCAATTGCTCTTGTCTTTAACACTTATAATCACACGGATGTGATAAAATAAACATGGGCAAGGCTGGTCTGATACCTTTTTCATATTCAATAAGCAAATAAAGGTGTCACAATTATTTTTAATTTTTTTTTTATGACAGTGCATTATATTATAACATTTCATTTGTTTAAAGTTTTGTTGTCTGGCAATGAATGAGCCAAAATTTACTATATGTTAAACTAGTTCATGTCAAGCTTCAGTTACAGGAGATCACTGACTCACAATGAGAATTATATATTTCTCTAACTGTCACACTGGTATTATTCAAACATGTCTATGCCCAATTTTACAGCTTTTAAAAACTAATCATGCTGTTTATATATCCTGATGGGATTTTAATATTTTTCTTTACATTTTCTCATTGTCCTTTCTGTTTAGGTGGTATCATCATATTTGCTGTTAATTCTCTTATTTACTTGAATCAGTCCATCCCTCCTTATGGAGTGTCTCTCAACTCAATCACTGATTGGAGCACAACATTCCCTCTCAGTAAGTAGAAGTCCTCTTCCACAGAACTAAAATATTTTTATCAGTCAATTTGGTATGGACCTGAACAGAGGTAAATTGTATAATGTCAAGTTGATTTATCTCAATCTATATCATCTCCCACAGCTTTTTAGTGTTATATTTCTTTCACAGGGAATGAAATTGTTTCTGTTTAAGATATAGGAGGTGAATACAAGGAAAGGGTTCTTCAATCTAGAATAATTGCATATGATGTAACTGGATTATAAAGCAGTAGAGCTGCAATGATTTACACATAGTGTGTCATTGGACTTTAATCACTCTAGGATTTAATATATTAAAGGGTCATCACTTTGCTGCCAATTATTCTAGAAAGGAAGATAGTGACATTTAAATACTCAATTTATAAAGTTACTTTAGTATATTTGTTGTCTTTTTATGTCTTTGGAAGTATTTTGGAAGTATTTGAAGTTAAGTAATACTGTCGTGATACTGCCATTGCTAACAGTAATTGCAAGGTCTGAATGTTTAAATCTTCTAAACAACACAAGGTTCTGAGATTCAGTGGTTGTCACTCATGAAGTTAAATCATTGCTGGTCTTTTCTGCACCTTTTGTGGTGTGTGCAGAATAGCTCTGCTTCTATATGGTGTCACAATATCGATGATTTTATGCGCAAGTTCCATTTTCCTTTTGTTCTTGCCATCTGACGATCTTTTCTTTGTCATCGTTTAGAGAAACAAGAAAACGTGAACCTGACCTTGGACTGTTGTAAAGCTGCATTCATATCCAATGAGAATCTGGTCATCTCCTTAAAGGGCGGAGAAATGTAAGTGAAAATACAAAATATATGAATTGTTTCGAGTCTTTTTATCATATTTTCTCTGATATGAGAATAAAACTTGTCTCTCTGTCTGTTTAAAACCACCTATGCTCATCTTGCTTTATAGATTTGTGGGAACTTTAGTTTTGCTTTTCCTAGACCTTATTGTATCCTCACCGTGATTAAGTGATTAATTTCTTTTGATGAAACTGGGCTGTGCTAGTAGAGGTGGAAAAATGCTTTATGTTCAGTAATATTAGAATCCGATGAGACATAAAAACTGGAAAAGTCTGATCAGTTGCAATCTTAAGCTTATGTTTACTGATTTGATTTATCAATTTTATGATGGATGAGGTGAGTTTGGTAGTGTTCAGTGTTCTAAGGTGTTTCAGAAATAACAGACCGTAAGAAAAATATATGTAAAACAATGTGGATAATTTTCAGTAAGTAAATGTAGATGTTTCTATGTTAAGGACAAAGGTTTTGGGTCTTTTGATCTTCTGTGACAGTTCATTTTTGTTTTGTTTCAGATACGTACTAACCCTACTCGTGGACGGAATGCGTTCAATGAGAGGTTTTGATCTCAGCAAGGCTGCCTCAAGTGTTCTTCCTACATGTGTAAGTCAGTCAACTTCATAGATAAACATGATTAGCATTTTGCCACTGATATGTAGTATTCTACTTTCCCACTGATTCACAACTCCTTAATGTATGATAGCATATAGATATGTGTAACATAATAATGGAAAGATTACAACATCATAACTTATAGATGTGTGTTTGGTTTACTCTCAAACATTCCTTTCAACTACTGTTAATAATAATGGAAAGATAACAACATCATACCTAATTGATATGTGGTTGTTTAAACTGCTATGAATTTTAACACTTGTGTAGCAAGTTTAACATCTTGCATAGCATTTTGTGATGAATACCCGGTAGATAACTCCCTGTTAGGCCGAAGACAGATGACATTCCTTTTTAGTTGTAAGATCAAGTATTGATCAGTGAATGTCAGCCATTCAGGCATATAACAATATTATTTGGATTCACTAATGACCTTTGAGCTTTTCTTACAATTATTATGTTTTTCATTGCCTTAATTCATTATGATGTTTATTGGACGCTTACTAACACATTTGACAACTGACTGACATACTTATTCATACCTCTCAGGTTTGTGCTATTGAGGATAAATTCTATTTCTTGGGATCCAGGCTGGGAAACTCACTACTGTTAAAATACACCAAGAAAGCAGGAGGTAAGGTGTACACCGAAAGAAAAGTGTATTGATTAACGAGAAAACTTGAGCTGAACATACTCTTTTTTGTTTCGCTTGATTTTAATTGGTTTTATAACGAAAGATCTCATTCTGCATTAGAAAGTTTTCAACATAATGTAATTCATAGTTAAAGAGCATTTCATTCGTTGACATGTTTGGAAAGCTCTCCTTTTGAAACAGAAAATGTTTTTGCAGTTTAAAGATTGCATTAGTTGGAAGGTTAATATTAATATTAATGGCAATTACTGCCTGAAAAAGTTTGAAAATGCATGTTGGATGTTCTTAAACCATTGTAAAATTAATATTTGTTTGCTAATGATTTATCAACTACTATACAAATAATTTTGTTAAGTACTTTATCAGTAGTTTCATAATTGTATTGATAAATAGTTTGGTGAAGGCAATTGTACACATGTCCTTCATTTGCATGTAGAATTCGACTGGAAGGATATGTAAAGCTGTGTAAAAATTGTCAGTTTCCATGGCAACAAACCAATTTGGATGATATTGAAAAACAAAACTCTTGTGTTATTCCTTAGGACTGACTGTTTACATGTGAAAGGATTGTCATCTTACATAATGTTTTCACTTGCTGTGATGATTAGTGGTCCACCATTTTTCTGATCAAATTTAAAGGAAAATGGACACACAAAATAACCTAAAAATATGAAGTGATAAATATATATATCTGTACATGAAATGTGATGAACATGATGGATGTGTTTTATTTTATTTTCAGATGATACGAATGGGAGTGCAAAGGTAATTCATGTGGCTGTTGTCCATGTTTGCAATTGGTTTAAATTGGTTCAGCAAAATTGTTTTAGCAAGTCAAGGAATTTATTTATTCTAATCAGGCATAGAATTTCACAATTTTAACAACTTACTAAAGAAATGCAAGTGCTCAATTAGAAGATCACCTGACCTGCATCAAGTTGTCACAGGCATTTTACTGCATTACAACACACATCAGTTACTCATGTACAGGCTTGTGAGAAAAGCCCAATAAATAAGCTGAAAATAAGCAGTAATTCAGTGCTTAGCTCATGTTAGGTTTGGAAATCATGCTGATTTATTTGACTGATGATGGCATGTGATGTGTATATGTTCTTAATGTCAACTGGCCAAGAAATAAAAAGGCAAGTTTCCCTTTTTTTTTGCAAATGACAAACCACAAAATCCACTGGCATTATGACAGTTAATATTGTCTGAATTACAATGCCCGTCTAATTCGAATGGTTTTTAAAAAGTACCGTTTAAAGAACCGTTTAAAAGATTTGAAAGCTTCAAATAATTCAAACTTGATTACCTATTTGAAAAGTTGGCCTTGTCTAATGTATATACCACTTACCGTAAAGGTCGCTTGTGTCTACTTCATTTTGACTCCTGTACCCCCACTCTTTTGCTCCTCTCAGGTTTGTAAAGATTATCAAAGATTTGTTGCATAAACACCTGGCCACATAACGCCTTCTTCTGAAATCATATAGTCTGACTCTGTTGTTTTACAGGTGGAACCTCCTGCTAAAAAGCTGAAGTCCGACGACAAGATAGGTACAAGAGATTTCTGTTTTTGTTGTTGTCATAGGATAGCCATTAAAAAAATTTCAAATTACATTGCCACAGATTTCAAAATCAGTTTTATTTGTAAAAAATAGTGTCATTGATATTGGCATATTTGTTAGCACACATTTTAGATGATTGAAAAGATTGAAACTAACGAATCCTTTTAAAATGACAAAGGTTCCTACAGTACCGCCAATAAGTAACTTGGTAAAGATTAGATCGATTCAGCGCAAAACGCAGCTTAACTGCAATTAACCTCGCTCCAAATAAAGGAACGCTACTTTCCCCGCACTCCGAATAAAGGAACGCAAATTCCCCGCGCTCGCTATTCACCACCGACACTATGGGAGTGAACCGATCGATACAACGCTATTCATAGTGTGGAGGTAGTGCTGGGCGATATTTGCTTTTTACCGTCACGATAAATAGTTCAAAAGTTATCGCGATATTTCGATACTTACGATAATTTCCCCCTAACAGAATTAGCGTAAATGTCGAGCTTTGAGTGGACGGAGAAAGAGAGATATATGGAGGGACATTCAAAGAGAATATCTGAAAAACCTTACGATATTTTTCACAAATACTGATGCTTAGATAAGTGCTTACTCACAATCAACGAGCCTCCCCGAAATTCGCTCCGCTTACGTAAAACTTCTATGTATATATGACACGTGGAAAAACACGAGTTTTTACACACATAATTCCCACTGACATTGGTAACAGAACATAAGTAGGTCATCGACATTCGAACTTGACAACAAGTTCATCGCACCGTTGGAACGACACAACAAATTGAACATGATGTTACATTTTCCCGCCATCTGGACGCTGAGTGTAGATTTGGTGTAACATGCAAATTATGAATGGTACTGTGCTGCGCGAGTAAACTTGTTTTAAACGAGAATAGTTTCGTGTTGAAAACCTTTCTTATACATGTTAATTTTATTCCCCGATATGTTCTGGTTACCAGAAGTAATAAAAAGCAAGAAGGAAACTTCGTGTTTTATCCTTTCGGGAAATTCGGGGTAACATATCATTTTTAGTAGTAACATCAGGCCTCGTGTTTTGTGTGGACTTTAGGCACATTACTGTAGGCTTGGAAACGTTGTGTTCATAGGCTTACGAATACGAGACAAGACTCGGTGCATTGGATATTGTTCGCTGTTTCGCTATGTATAGACGTTCCACTGAAATCGTTTCTTGGCGAGTTGCCAAGTTTAACTAAGAACAAGTGTTTCACGCACATTGTAAGAATGTTATACAGTACTGTAGCATGCAAATCATCAGACGACAGCCTGCTGTACCAATGATTTTCCTCGTACAGGTAAAATGTGAATTCCTTTTTTGGGGGTTTTAATGGTCAACTATTTTGCGCACATATTTTTGCGCGGACATTTGTATTGTATGTTGAATTTAAACAGTTTAAGATACATGCTTAACACCGACTATAAATCTTTGGTCTTCCTTCTACCAGCGACGATCGATATTCTTTTGTTACCGGATTGGAAGGAATTAAGTAGGATTACAGCCATTGACCGTCTGACGGTAACAATGAACTTCACACTTCTAGCGGGCATGAATAGAATTAGGGAAGCCTTGCGACGGAATCTGCGCTCTGATAAACAGTTCCCCGCAATTACCCGCATTTAAATGCATTTAAATGCGGGTTTTAACAAAAGATAGAGCGCGGTTAAATGCACTGAGCGCAAAAAAAGAGCGCGGTTTACCAAGTTACTTATTGGCGGTACTGTATTAAGCTGTGAATATTGTACAAGTTAATTTGTCAGTGTTGGTGAATAATTGCTGTTGTTTTAGCATATCTGGTAATTGTTGTATTGTCTTTCTCTAATCAGTGAGATAACAATGAATACCATTGTAACAGTGGCATTGATGAAGTGGATGACAACATTTCCTTGTCTTCCAGACTTACCTTTATCTCACATTTATTGCACTCATATCGATTGTACATTCAAATAGGTCTATAACCACTTATATAAAATGTCTCATGTTGCTGTTAGGTGGTGAAACACACCCTTCTTTAGCGAAACCTTGTAGGACAATAATAAACAGAAGGTACCTTTCACTTTGTCCTGCGATTGTTCTTCATGATAGATTTCTTGGAAGATCCAGAGGAATTGGACGTGTACGGTAAAGAGGTCGAGACTAGCGGCAATCAAATCTCTGCATATTCCTTTGAGGTGTGGAGGAGTGTTTTACCTTTATATCATTTATATAAGGGGATGGGGGGGGGTGGGGTGAGTTGGAGTGGCAATGGGCTGAGGAGTGTGTCACGTTGTGACCACTGCGTCACACGCGCAACGATGGTTCATTCAAATTATTTTGAAACTTGATTGTCTTGTCACTCGATACTAAGAAATTACAATAAACACACGAGGCAAATAGTAAATTTCAGCCTTCTTGTTGACTACTATTAGACTATATATACAGGGTCAGTTACACACAATACAATTACACATAATACAATTACAATTTAAACAAAAAAGTATGAATTAAGTTAAGGTTGCTTCCATATGTTTCCGGAGTGAGTGATCCACACCGCGACAGTACGCTATCTTCATTTCCATAGTTGTGAGCTCTGTCGTCTTTAAATTGAAGTTATTATTCTGTTTACCTTGATATGATCCGAATCGCTTAAAGTGTATTTCCCGCGAGTTGAGTTGTATGAGTGTTCACCAAAATCGTCTGCTGACAAGTTCCATGCCAACACGTTTATTTCTCCCGGTACGCTGTTCAAATTGCAATATTGAATACAGGCTTCCGAATCCACGGATAGTCACCTTCACGTCCCAGCCTCCGCTCCGGACTGCGCACCCTGAGTGACCCTCTCAGTACCCGGTACAAAACACCCTTTACAAATAGAATATAAGAAAACCACATTCTAAAATGGAGCCAGATATGATGCAATTAACCCCGATGTTTCAGAACTATCCACTGCATACTATAATTGTAAATTATGATTCATAAATCTTTAATAAATTAGCATCGCCGAAAACAAAATGGCGGATGCCAATGAACTTCTCAAACAAAACAAAATAGCGGCTCGCCTACACGACACGCCTTAATTGGCGGTAAATATTCAATCACAAATACCTTGACCAGTATCTTTAACAATTAACCATATCTAATATACAAAGAATTGAAATACGAACACCGTTTATGCCCTGCAAATGTTACCAGTGGGTCATTTGCATATCCATAAAATCTACTTAACATGACATAATTACAAACCTCAACCCCTACATACAAATAGCAAAGAATAAATACTTACAGAAAATGGTCGTCAATAAAACACATTTCCTGGTACCCTAACTATCCAGTTAACTTTATTGTTGAAACGTTTCCCCAATTTTCCTCTTCGACAAGGCAAAATCACCCTAGCCAGATTCTTGGCCTTTGGAAATCGTACACAACCGTACCGCCTGAGTTCTGATGGTCAACTGCCGCCCAAAATCACCAATTCCTAAATCCACCCAAAGTTTGGTGTTTGGAATGCTCAAGACCCGCTTTTCAGAGTTTAACCTTTTGTGTCCATGTACAGTCCCTTTAAGCCGGGGGTTGCTGACCGCCTCACTGACCACTCATAATAAGTACTTATACTTAACGACCATATACCGTGCGACATGCACAGTGAGCTACAACAGTACAAGAGAAAATAAATTACACCCCCTGACATCACCCCCCATTTAAAAGATTGCTTTTCAATCTTCAGCCTGACATCTTAATGTACAATACAATGCGTTCAAATACGCAATTTCTACACTCCACAACGGCTTAGAAAATCTGCGCCTACGTTGTCAGCTCCCTTTATTGCCTTGATTACAAATCGGTATGGCTGCAACGCTAGTGCCCACCTCATTACTCTACTATTACTAACTTTAGTTTTGTTTATGTACACAAGTGGGTGATGATCGGTTTCTAAAAGAAACTCTTTACCGTACAGATAAATGTAGAACTTGTGGACTGCCCAGACTAAGGCTAGACATTCCCTCTCAATAACGGCATACGCCTTCTCTCTAGGCAACAATTTCCTACTAGCATATGATACAGGGAATTTATGCTCTCCTACTTCTTGCATAAGTACAGCACCTACTCCCACATCGGAAGCATCAGTTCTGAGAATGTATGGTCTATCAGGGTCAAGTAATCGCAGTATGGGTTCTACAGCTAACCTCCTTTTTAGAGTACTGAAGGCTGCTTCTTGGGCCGGACCCCATTCCACGACATTGGGTTTTCCCCCTTTAGTCAGGTCTGTCAGAGGACATGCAATA
>KN890406.1:27970-42770 GCA_000934455.1 Apostichopus parvimensis
TTTCCTGGCACCCTAACTATCCAGTTAACTTTATTGTTGAAACGTTTCCCCAATTTTCCTCTTCGACAAGGCAAAATCACCCTAGCCAGATTCTTTGCCCTTGGAAATCGTACACAACCGTACTGCCTGAGTTCTGATGGTCAACTGCCGCCCAAAATCACCAATTCCTAAATCCACCCAAAGTTTGGTGTTTGGAATGCTCAAGACCCGCTTTTCAGAGTTTAACCTTTTGTGTCCATGTACAGTCCTTTTAAGCCGGGGGTTGCTGACCGCCTCACTGACCACTCATAATAAGTACTTACACTTAACGACCATATACCGTGCGACATGCACAGTGAGCTACAACAGTACAAGAGAAAATAAATTACACCCCCTGACAGAGTGCATGAAGGGAAGATGCTTTCTTAATATTATTTTTATCTGTATTTCATTTGTTGTGAAGTGGATCGCATTGTGACATTTTATTTACTGGGAATATTTACTGTTAGAAAAAAATGTTGACGTCTCAAATGCAAAAAAAATGATGCTGAGAATATGGAAGAAGTCGATTGGTCCTATGTACATGTGATCTTATTGTAGACACATAAATTCTTGACAATTTATCAAGGAATGATGTTCAAACTATTTAAAACAATTGAATGTATTCATCTGTCTCCTCTGTCTCTCTGGTCTAGGTGTGTGACAGCTTACTGAATGTTGGTCCCTGTGGTAACATGGTGATGGGTGAGCCTCCCTTACTCTCGGAAGAGGTAGGTTGATATTTCTAGTAAAGCTGTATCTTGTGTATGAAAGTAAGGGAAATGTTAACAGGATATGTTTGTTTTTAGTTTAAAGTACCACGTTTTGTGTATATATGTATGTATCGTATGTATTTTAGATCCTCCTGCAAGCAGGAACTCGCGAAGAAGCCTCATTGGCTTATCAAAGCCGCAAGCTGACCGAAGTCAGTCTATTACATTCATATTTAACGTCCATGATTATGAATTGTCAATTGTCAACAACTCTGTAACTGGAAGACATACGTTAATCTTGGAGTGACTCGAACCGGGGACCTTATGATTGGAAGGCATTGGCATCAACCACTGTTAACCACCATGTTAACCATGTTAACCACCATATTGAAACTGTGTTGTTCGATACTCCATACTTTTCTCAAGTATATTGCAATGCTATTTTCAGTTCCACAGCAATCGGGACCCAGATCTGGAAATTGTTACTACATCAGGGTATGGGAAGAATGGAGCGTTGTCGGTGATCCAGGTACGAAAAAATGATGAAAATAATTAGACGTTGTAGATTGTTAGGAAACACTGCTATCAGTCCAGGGTTTATTTCTATATCACATTTTTAGTTTTTTGAGAAATGAGACTTTCAACAAACAGCTGAGGCCCTTCAATAAAAGTGACTGGACAACTAAGTCTAACACACAGACTATTAGATCAGTTTCTCAGATTCAAAACAAAACTCAATGGAGAACCATAGGAGTTTTATTACATCAAATAACATAGTTACAGTGCATAACATATCTGTCAAGGGTGCTCTGATGTTCATATGTAGTTAAAAAGAATATGTTTTGGTTGAATTATTAGACTTTATAAAACAATGGAGCCGATATCACCAGCATTTCCAGAGAAATAGTATATTTAAAGGTACTTATCCTGAAATTCTACACGGCTATAGACACGTTACCAGTTCTCAGATATATATTTTTTGTCTTGTACTATGGTATTACTTAAAGTAATCTTTTCAGGTTAACCAAATATGAATTCTTTGCAAGCATAGTTTTCATATTTCCTCAGTTTCATGCAGTTCTCTTATCTGGTAGGAAAGCAATACTTGATTGTATTTTGAGATCAATATTTACATCTTTGCAGCAAACCATCCGGCCTCAAGTGGTAACAACATTTCAGTTGCCAGGATGTCTTGATATGTGGACAGTCTACGGTCCCTCGGTAAGTACCCTTCAAAGCAAGATTGTCAGCCGTCTTCTTAGTAAAGGGATTATTCGGAACGATATATTAAGGCGGGAATCAATATTTTAATAGGCATTAGGAAACGTGCTAAGAAACACTCCCTGATGCTGAAAAGAACAAGTTCCGTGGTCCAATAACAGAATTTCACTTAAAACTTGTGGGGTATTGTAGTATATTCCCAAAGTTGTGCTGGGTAAACTCCAATTATGTTAGAAAAGAAAGATAGAAGAGAGAGTACTGAGTAACTTTTCTAAGCCATAAAAGGGTAGAGAGAAAACCTTGGAGGTGATTGGATATACACCACATCTTGTTTTAGTTTCCATTATTGTAAAAATAAGACAAAAATACTCCAGTTTCATTGGCAATTGGGGAATCAAACCCCTGACTGCCTCTTGTGAATGTCTATTGAAACAACAAAGAGTTAGTGTGACTGTTTTTCAGTATTTTTGCTAGAGTAACATGGAAGTTTTGCTCGCTTTCGCTTAACCCCCAGAAAAAGGAAGGTTCTACAAAAGTCGATGGAGAGTTGACAAATCCACATGCATTCCTTATACTGAGTAAGGAAGATACCAGTATGGTAAGTATGAATGAACTTCTCTGTATATGTAGTATGTGAGTCAGGATAGTATACCACTCCTGAGGCTGTTTGAAATCTCTAACTTGGTCAGTATGAAGAAGAATCAACTGGTTTGTATGACTAGCTTGGTCGATATGCATTCCTTATACTGAGTAAGGAAGATACCAGTATGGTAAGTATGAATGAACTTCTCTGTATATATAGTATGTGGGTCAGGATAGTATACTACTCCTGAAACTGTTTGAAATCCGTAACTTGGTCAGTATGATGAAGAATCAACTGGTTTGTATGATTAGCTTGGTCGATATGCATTCCTCATACTGAGTAAGGAAGATACCAGTATGGTAAGTATGAATAAACTTCTCTGTATATTAGTATGTGAGTCAGGATAGTATACTACTCCTGAGGCTGTGTGAAATCTGTTACTTAGTCAGTATGAAGAAGAATTAACTGGTTTGTATGACTAGCTTGGTCGATATGTATGTTGTTGTTGTGTTTGATTATTCTTGAAGGTTTACTGATAAATTCAAATTAAAATGTGTATAACGCCCTCTATGGGGGGGGGGGGGGAAATGGGGAGAAATGAGAGAATAGACATGCTGTACATGAGATGTTTCGAAAACATAGATCTATAAGTTTCTCAAATTTCAGGCGTTATCAAGAAATCATAACTGTCTAATGCTCAAAGTTTACTTGTTTATTTACCTGTTTGTGAAGTATTTGATTAAGTGTTTTTGACAATCAGTAGGTCAGTCAATCAATCAATCAATCAATTTGATAATCAATAGGACCCCTTCTGAAGTAGGTCATGCTAGGATTAAAATGTCTGGCCTGCATACTTTTTACACTCACTACAAGTGAAGAGAACAAAATAAAAACCAGTACACTTGCTTAGTCTGTTGTACATTAAAGGATTACACAATGTAGCACTTAAAAGAAATCATAAAAAAACTGACAAATTTGAAGAAATGTGGGCATTTCAGTCTGATATGAATAAAAAAGAATAAAACTGTAATATGTTATGTATTTTATGTTTGTTCTCCAGATTTTAAGGACAGGTCAAGAAATCGCAGAGGTTGACGAAAGTGGGTTTAGCACCCAGGCATCGACAGTCTTTGCCGGTAACCTTGGCAACAATGACCACATCGTACAAGTATCACCGATGGGTGTAAGGTTACTGAAAGGAGGTTGGTGGAACTTTCCTTTTAAGTGTTTTCTAAGCAATCATAGGAGATAGTGTACATACATCATTGTTATTTTTTGATATGATATTTTTTTGGAATGATGGTGTGAAGGGTGTAGGAATAATCTGAAATAAATGAAAAATTTTAAAACCTTGAGAAATATTAGTGCCTTCCCATTTGTATTGCCCCTATATTTGACAGATTGAACCACTTAGGAAGAAGTTGCCTTTTTTAAGAAAAAAAAATTATTCACCATTTTTTAAGAGCTAAAGTAGTTTGTAGAAGTATATGCAGGCTCATTTACAGTGAAACTTGAATGATCTGGACATGTTATTACAGAGGGTGTCTGGATGTGATGACAAAAAATCTAAGATAAATTCAACTTCCTATACTGTAGTTTTTATGTTAATTGATGTACCTACTATGTTTCATGATCTGGTACCTTATAAAGTACCACAGCATTTAGTCTTTTGTTGAACAAGTTTGTCACGTCACTGTCCAGGTATGTCAAATCAAAGTGATATATACTTTAAGTAATATGACAATGCACGTCCAACAGACTTGTAGTGAGTGAGTCTGTACTCTCGTTTGTATTGTACTCACACTGGTACTGAAACTCGTATTAAGGATATTTTGGAAGTCAAGTACAGATACACTAGCAAGGACGCATAATCCTACTTGCGCTTAGAGACTTGAAATCGTTCTTGTACCCGATACTGGTACTCACATCAAGCACAATTTGACTTGTACTCAATCTCATGTCGTTGTACTCATACCCAAAGACTAATGTGCCTATAGCAATAAGTAGTTATGATATCTGATCTGGGTTTTATCCCGAATCCAGATAATCTTGGTATGGATTGTCAAGTTCAAGTTCGTGAGGGCGTTGTGGTCAAATGGTTAAGGCAGTGGACTTGTGATCTAAGGATTACAGGTTCGAGCCCTGGCCAGATCATTGTGTTGTGTCCTTGGGCAAGGCACTTTATCTCCAATGACTCGCTTCACCCAGGTGTATAAATAGGGACATGCGAGGTTACTTGTAAATATAGTTGCGTGCGCCGGTTTGTGGCTGCACCCTATGGGAAGTCCCCCGGGAACACTTGGTTGTGGTGCACTGTGGTGCCCCAGGAGAGATTGTTTGAATTGTGCACACTTTTGTGTGTAGGTGTGACAAGTTACCATTGACCAGGGTTAAGTTGTAAAGTCGTGTGAGAGGGCCTTGGCCCTGAACAAACTGTAAACCTAACATATAACATATATATATCCATGGTAACCATGCCTCTTCCATCCCGTTTCAGTGAAGCAGCTTCAGCACATTCCATTGGACATCGGCTCTCCCATAGTATCCTGCAGCGCCGCCGACCCGTATGTTGTGATCATGAGCCAACAGGGTGATCTGATTCTCCTTACTTTGACCTCTGAGAAACAGGGCAAAGGTCACAGGTTAAGCATACAAAAGCCACAAGTCAACCAGGTGAAGATAGGATATAAGCATAGCACATCAGATCAAAATTGATATATGTAAAGCAAAAGGTTAAAAGTTTTGAAGTATTTCAGTTACTTCAATGTAACATCAATGTTACTTCAATGTTACATCTTCATGTACTTGTTACATCTTCATGTACTTGTTACATCTTCATGTACAATGTTACATCTTCATGTACAAATACTTCAATGTTACATCAATGTTTGTTTTGGACTAGGTAGTGAATTTTCAGTCGATTAGCAAGTGGCCATTAGGACCATTAGGAATTATTTATTTAGCTATTTAAAATTCTAGTAGATTATCAAGAAAAAACAGTTGTTGTTTTACTGATCTTGTTGTGAACATCAATCTTGTTAGCCATGCTGAAAAATCTGCAAAATACCAGCCAAAAGCTGTAAATTGCTTTAAATTAAGGGTGGTGGTGTTTGACTTAAACTTCAGGTTCTGCCATTACATTGTTTCCTGTAACTCTCTCTGCTACTTTGCTCTGTAACTCTGCAAAATTTTTGAGCGATCCATTTGTTTGAATCGAATACGCTGCACTCTTACCACAAGATTCTACATCGTGACTTAATTATATTGAAATAAATATATAATATATAATATATATAATATATTCATTAATATGGAAATCATTGAAGCCTATATTTGTTTTGATTTCTAGCTCCAGTTTCTTATTGTTAACATTCAAAAATATGTCATCACCAAATTTGTGACAAAGTTAATGCAAATTGCATCGATAAGTTGCAGACAATTCTGCAACTAGTATGTGTATCTGGGTTTTCAGAGACAAATGAAAAAAAAGTAAGAAAATGTTACAAACCAAGTTGGTACTGAAATGTTAACCTGCACCCAAACTTCCATTTTGTTAAACTGCTAGATAGTATAACTGGAATGTGCCTATAGATATCCTGTATGATGCCTTCAGTCATAGCTGCTGAATTGTGTGATGTGTTACTGGTTCTTGAGGTGTTACAAAGCATTCACCAATCCTTTTTGGTTGCCTTTTCTTGCCAGAGCTCGAGAATTATAGCCATCACAGCGTACAAGGACGTTAGTGGCATGTTCGCAACGAGCAGTAAATCCCAGTCCAAAATGGCAACAACAACAGGCTCAAACAAAGGACAGAAAGATGACACGTCTGAGGAGGAAAACAAGCAAAGGTAATTTTTGTTTTCCCCTTAGATTTTGATGGGGGTGTGTTTCTTTCTATCATGAAAAGTGATCGCTGAGCTTGCGGTGATGGCCATGTCATTAAGCTATGTAAGAGATATTTATAGAAGACCTTTGACCTCTGGACTCCAGCCCAAAGTAATTAGGATTGTCCCATTTGTGCAACAAAAGTATAATGTCCCGTGGCAAACAAAATTGCCCTGATTTTCTAAAAGATCTTTGTGACGTTCAAAATTATCACTGTTTGTAGGCTACGCACGATAAAAAGAGTACACATATAGTAAGCATCATTGCACATGACACTTTCGGATGGATAATATTAATAATATTGTTTTGAAGGCAAATCCATGATTGATGGCCACATATTAGCCTCAAAAGCTTGGCAGGAAAACACTGTGTAACGTGGGCTGCATAGCTGCAACAAGTACTAACACTAAGTGAACAGTAATTTAACTATTCGCGATAAATAATAAAGTTGGGTACTTGAATAAAGTTGGGTACTGTACAACACAGGCCTGATTGTATTTCAAACAGTCGGCTTTGCATGTATGATATATAAGAGATTCTGAGACCGTTAAATGACTTAGAAATCTGTCTGAAAGCTAAACCAACCTGAAGCTAATTTTACAGTCAAAATTCACAGCCATACCAACTTCAATAAGACCTACGTAGGGAACAACCGACTCTGCTGTTCGGAAACATGTGATGACATTTTCAGGGTTGGTTTTCTTCAAGAGAGATGCAGTCAATTCTCTTAAAAATTGCCCCTGCTATACAAATGATTTTTCCTTTAAGGACCTAAAACATTTACATTTGATGTATTTTGAAGAGACAATTTGTAGTTTTTAAAATTATTTAAAAAATTATTCTTAAAAATATTGAAAATTATTATTAAAATTATCATTAAAATGATTTTCTGATAGTACGGTAGATGACGAAGATGAATTACTCTACGGACCGACTGAACCAAAGCTGATGACGGCAGAAACTATGAAAGAATCAACAAGGTAAGCTTTTGCTTTTTCCAAAAAATGTAACATAGAAATTACATACATGCAGAAAACTGACAACTTCCTCAATGGTACTTCATATTGTGACAATTAATTATGTGTTGTGAAATGGTTAGAAAGGTCTTTCCTGGTTTTGAAAGAGACTGGATTTTTTATATAAAATAACAAACAGTAGTACAAGGTAAAAATTGGGGAGTTTGGAAGATGAATACGGGGACAAAGTTCTTGATGTTTAGTGCAAGTGTGGGTGGGTTCAGTTTGAATCATGTTACCACTTTTGGTTTATGCAGAAATGGCAATTATTCAAATCAACGATAAATGTTACAAATGGATCCAAAACATTTTCTAGCAGTAACTTATTATATATATTATGTAATACCATTGTTAAAGAAATGATTACCACTCTATTATACCCAGAGTTACACAATTTAAACTTTTAATAATGTTTTTCAATTGTTTTCATTTATTGTTTATTCAGAGACCAAGCACCAGAGACAGATGCTCAACGCCAAACTGAACCCACACATTGGTGTGCAGTTTGTCGAGAGAATGGTGTGTTAGAGGTAAGCGATTTTAATTGTCTAACAGTTAATGTAGCGATATGGTAAACAAGGCTACACGACTATTTTTCATTTTGTGTGCAGTTTTGTATAGTACAGTTTGCACAACACAGAGTTGTTATCATTTAAAGAAGAACTTCCTTTTTCGTTTTATAATTATCATGAATGTTTAGTGAAAGAGCAACATAAAATAAGAATTTGATATTAATATTTTGGATTTTCACAAAGTGAAAAAATAAATTTTCTGGAATATCTCTGAAACGATGCAAATTAATGCAATATATATGCAAATTAATGTTTCCAATTTTAGAGAAAATTTTTTTCACATGGTCAAAAGTTATCATTCGTTTCATTTTTTCTTATTTGTTTTGTCGATCGCATTTATCGTTTACATTAATTCTGCAGATTCTGAAGTTACCTGATTTTGCACCAGTTTTCCTGGTCAGAAGCTTCTCAATGGCTCACCGTTTACTCGTTGACAGTGTGGTCATAACTACCAGGTGAATATCAATCACCCCCCCTCCCCCACTGCTCCCCACTTCAGAGACACAAATAGAACCTTACAACAAAAACAATAAGTTAGAAATGTTTTGTTTTTATTGGCCCACTAAGGTGTTTCTTTCTTCAACTTTCAACATTTGGAAAGAAAAATTATTTTCAACCAATTTCAAAATCATTGGCCAAACAGATTGCTGAAGTTTGAACCTTCCAATATTCATTTCCCCTTCAATGCTCATACGAGTCCAATTTTGAATTTCTTCTTGAAAACTGATTTACACAACATCTATTCAATTATTGCTGGGAAATGCTTAAGAAAAAGAAAGTATTGATTAAGTATTCTTATATCGAATGGTTTAATCCTATTTGTGAAAATTCTTAAGCCCATATTTTGGTTTGTTTCTTCTTTCAGTGCAGAACAACAGCAACAGTCGCATGAAATGTTACCTGTGGTGAAAGAAATTCTCCTAGTGGGAATGGGAAGTAAGAAAAGCAGGCCATACCTCATGGTGAGTTGAATAGTTTGGCATATCAAGAGGAAGTGGGAGTGAAAGATTCAGGTATTTAACTGTTACCTTAACCCTCCTTCCCTCCCCCATGTCAAAAATTAAAAAGAGATCAAAATCCCATGGAAATAAGACTCATTAAATATATACTCTGTTTCTCTCTACCCCGGCCTTCCCCTCCCCCTTCTTACATTCACATGATAGTTTTTTTCCCTTCCCAAGATTCATACAGTTTAATGAAAATAGTTTTATCTTGCACCTCAAAGCAGCTAACAATCAAGAAATAATACAGAAAGGTCACTGCCAAGGATAAGATGATGATTATCACTCTGTTGTAACCTTACGCTGTTGTAACCCCTGCTGTAAACCTTACGCTGTTGTAAACCTTACGCTGTTGTAAACCTTACGCTGTTGTAAAACTCATTCTGTTGTAAAACTTATGCTGTTGTAAACCTTATGCTGTTGTAAACCTTAGGCTGTTGTAAACCTTAGGCTGTTGTAAACCTTAGGATGTTGTAAACCTTAGGCTGTTGTAAACCTTAGGCTGTTGTAAACCTTATGCTGTTGTAAACCATTTGCTGTTATTAACCTTATGCTGTTGTAAACCTTACGCTGTTGTAAAACTTGTTGTGAACCCAGGTCCAACAAAACTTCTACCTCTTATTGGTAGATGGGTTTATGTCTTATGACATGAATTTGATTGAAAAAGCTCTCAAAACCTCTTGTTGGATGAGGAACAGTTATGAAATTTGATAAGCTGTACTTGCAATCACACCACTGGAACCTTATCATTTAGACTAATAGCCTAAAGCTCGACAGTAGAGGTCATCAGAGGTCATCCAAATTTAAACATGTTAAACAAGTTCTTGCAGCTTTTAAACATACCTTCTCCTGAGGTTCTAACCTTTCAAATCACATATTGTGGTTACCTTTAAATGCATGCTGAAGTTCGGACATTTGTGACCATTATTTAATTTTCTAGCATTATTTGGGCGTATAACAGATGACCTGTAATGCTTCAAACACCAGCTAATTTACATTGCTTTGAACTTTGAAAAATTCTTGTCTCTCTTTGTGTTATTTCGATTGTCTACAATAAATTTTAATTTCCTCTCAGGCCATCGTTGACGAGGAGCTGTTAATATACCAAGCATTCCAGCATACCAGTGGCACAGAGGGAGACCATCTGAAAGTGAGATTCAAGAAGGTTTCTCACGACATTCTCATGAGAGAGAAGAAGAAGAGAGCCAAGAAGGGAACTAAGATGGAGACAGATGAGCTGGCTGAGAGATCATACAGAATAAAGAGACTTAGGCCCTTCAATGATGTTTCCAGTTACTCAGGGGTAAGTCATAAATAAAGTATTGTCTAATTGCTAAAACTTCAAAATTGAAAAGAAAAGGAAAGAAATAGATTGGATGAAAGAACAATGGTAGTTGTAGGTAACTGGTTTATGAAGGTCAGGGTTTTATTTGGGGAAGTTAAGCGGTAATGGAGGAGGGATGGTAGGTTGACAGGAAAGTAGAGTATTCCGTTTTTCCCCCTCAAAGGTATTAAATTTGCTGGTCTTCCTGTCTGCCTATATTGACCCATTCATAGTCAGTTGCAGGCGAGATTTTAGTAATTTCATCTTGGGAGTGTTTGAATTTTGTTCAGTCCATCTTGGACAGTACTTCTCAAAATTGCTCAAAAGTATTTTCAAAAATTCTTTCAGTTCATTTAGTAACAAAGTGTGTACATTTAAGGATTTATTTTATGACATCCTAGCTTGATGGAAGTTATTGGTAACAGGCCATGACTGACTGAGGATTTTGTTAGACCTTTCCACTATCTTTATTTGTCTTTTTTTATTGCTAAAAAGTATTTTCAAAAGTTCTTTCAGTTCATTAAATAACAAGTTTTTACATTTAAAGATTAATTTTATGACAGCCTAGCTTGATGGAAGTCATTGGTAACAGACCATGACTAACTGAGGATTTGTTAGACCATTCCACTATCTTTATTTGTCTTTTTTTATTGCTCAAAAGTATTTCAAAAGTTCTTTCAAGTCATTTAATAACAAAGTTTTTACATTTAAGGATAACCGCCTAGCTTGATCGAAGTCATTGGTAGCAGGCCATGACTGACTGAGGATTCTATTTATAGACCATTCCACTATCTTTATTTGTCAGGTGTTTGTTTGACTGAGGATTCTATTTATAATAGATCATTCCACTACCTTTATTTGTCAGGTGTTTGTTTGCGGACGCTATCCTTGTTGGTTGATGATGACCAGCCGAGGAGCTCTTCGAGAGCATTCTATGACCATAGATGGACCGGTCACCTGCTTTGCAGCCTTCCACAATGTCAACTGTCCAAGGGGATTTCTCTATTTCAATAAGATGGTGAGATATCGACATTCGATAAATTCAAAAGACATCTTTGATGAATCAGGCAGATGTTAATACATGTTTGTTGTTTCTTGTGCCTGATACTTCAAAACCAAGGATGGTTAATGTCTTCTTTTTTTTTTTGGCATGAGGGTCATATTTTAAACTCATCATATTTTCAAGTGATGTGTATATTGTGTTTGTGTACTGGGAGTTACTGCAATATTTTATATTGCTGTATATTTTAATAGTGATATCTTGTCTTTTAACAAATCTTAATTCACCTAAACAGGAGTCTGCATTTGATTTTGAAGCTAGTTTGGCAGTTGCAAGGTGTTGCTGAGATATGTAAGTTGTGACACGCGTTGAGAATGTGAGTCGATCAGACAATCTCTAACCTTCCAGTAGGTTCCAACTCCTTCCCCTCTTTTTGAATGCTAGTCATAACATATTACACATTAAAGACAGCAGACTTTGATGTGTCTCCATGTCAGAGGTATGCAATTGCCTTTCTGATATGTTCATGTTTGAGCTTTGCTTCTTAATTACAAATAAGTTTTTGTATGGTTTATATTCCTGCTCTATAGGCTGACCTGAGAGTATCTGTCTTACCAACCCACCTGACGTACGATGCCCCGTGGCCCGTCCGCAAGGTGCCCATGAGATGTACACCACACTTTATTCAGTACCATGCAGAGAGCAAGGTATGAAGATTTTAAAACAGTACTTTTTGTTTTGAATTTGATGTTAAATCAGATGTGCAAATGAAAGATTGAAAGTAGACTGGCCCAGATGATTGCTCATCTCTCTGCCTGAGTACTTGATCCTCGTCTCCCACTTGGTTAGGAAAATGGGGAAAAAGTGGCGAAATTAAAAACACCTCTTTTCTAGGTCTTCAAAAGTCATTGAATTTTACAAAGTCTAGTGTGGCAAAAAGAGAAAAAGTCATCCTTTCAACGCTTCTTTTCATTTGATATATTTTCGTGACTACTTGTAAAATTTTTGAAAAGAATATAATCTTTTATTGTATATTCTCCTGTGATTTTAAGTCTCCATTTCCAGCCTTTATTTTAATCTACTGAAACCCATCGGTTCAAGCTTAAAGTTGCTGAATATTACAGCTAGGACTTTAAAAGGAGAAGACTTAGGTTGAGCTTGATGTGGTCTGAAGGTCCCCCGTTGTGTAGTATTTACATCATATTGATTCAGATGACGACCTTGCAGACTATATGTTTTCCATCAGTAGACCAATCAGAGGCTTGATGAATTCTAGAACTCCCATTTGAAGTTAGTTCACATTTACGATCCCTTGATCGGTGTCCTTTCTCTCCTCACAGACTTACGCTGTAATCACCAGTACCCTGGAACCCTGCACAAATATCGTCCGTTTCAACGGGGACGAGAGAGAGTTGGAGGAGGTGGAGAGAGGTGAGAGAGAATCTACATTCAACTTGGTGACTTTGTAAACATTTTGGGTGGATAGAAATAATTCTATGACTGTTCAGTGGATTAATGGCTTACAATCTTATTCATCGGTTTATAATCTTCAAATGGAAAGTGAGATTATTTTGGAAAACAAACAACAGTTTTCAAATTCCTGACTCTTATTGACTCTGTCTTCGTTTTGTTGATGACCTTTGACATTTGTAAAGTATGAGAGATATCAAGCTCTACACAGCTGCAAATAAGACATGTTATAAAAAAAAAAATTGCGGTATCAAAATGTGTGTGTGTTTGAGTGTACAACAACTGAATGACAAATTTCTGAAAGCCTATGTATGATAGTTACTGCCTCTGTTGTCATCTAATGTATCTCCCATCACGGTCAATATGAAAAGAGCTCGATTAGATATTTCGTAGATGGAAATCCTCACAAGCAAATTTAAAATACTTTTAGTAGCAATTAATATCATTTTCATGGCCAAAATGATGCCTGGGAAATTCTGTTTCACTTTCTTCTTTATAAAGTTATTTATAAGTAGGAAGCGTAGGAGTAAAAATTGAGAAAAATATGAAGGATCAAAAAAGGTTGAAAGAGTAGAGAAATTATTACAAAATGCTCTTATACTCCAAATTGGATGAAAAAGAGCAGCTTTGTAAATTAATGAACATTGATCAATTTGCATTCATAATCTTATGAAGAATAGCTTTAGACTCAAACCATAAACCCATTTGCTCTATTATTGTTGCAAACTCATAAAATTAGAAAGAATGAGGCGAGTTATCTGACAGACTTAAATACATTCATTAATATGAAATCAGAAAGTTTTAAAAAACATTTTTATAGTAACCTTAGAATAACTTACACCAAACAGTCAAATGTATTGATTCTGATAGAAAATATTTCATGTTACAATAGAACAAGAACTTATAATGATACTTCCATTTTGAGATCCGATATATTTAATTGCGGTTGTGCAATGGATATTAATCACATCTGGTCACATTTGGTCACATCTGGTTGAACAGAAAATGCCAAACTGAATTTTGCGTAATTTCTTTCAGATGATCGCTTCGTATTTTCAACAAAGGACAAGTTTTTATTGCAGCTGTACTCGCCTATCAATTGGGATGTGATACCAAACACTAAGTGAGTACTCATTGTTATGTTCATATGTTGGCATTATCCTTTGTCAGATGATGTTGCTCTTCTAGTTCTATACATTGGTCTTAGTTGGCATTATCCTTTGTCAGAAATTTGTAAGATATTGGTTGCTATCTTTGTTGTCTAGGGAGTAAAACCTGACTAGCTGTCAACTGTAACATCTGTCTACTATATTTTCCCCCTCCAGAACTGAATTTGACATTTCTCAGCATGTTACTTGCTTGAAGATAGTCACCCTGAACATTGAAGGGAACATGAGGTCGTTGCTAGGCATTGGCACAGGTCAAATCTACAGCGAGGATCATATCACAAAAGGAAAGGTAAACCTTACAGGTCTGGCCACGAGGGTGTGGGTCGTTGTGGGTATATTACATCAGAATTTTGATACCCACCCGGCCCTTAATGCACAGTTTACTATTTTAATTACCCGTAAAAGTAATATTTTTCTATAAAACTAAGTACTGACGTGCCCTGATTGGTACAATAGAGCCTCGTCAAACTGTGACCAAATATGGCTCTGTAGTTGGTAGTGGTTTATATGCAGTTACTTAACAGTATTTTACAGAAACTGTTCAGTGTTAACACAGTTCTCAAGGGTTTAGCGTCTCTGGGCTGTCTGTGTAAAAGTGACGGCGATTCAATAGAGCATTCCAATATCGATTGATCAAAATTCAAGAGAAGTTCGTAGATATTTTGATTGGTGTAGAAAACAGACTACAAAGAGAGCCTAAACTCTTTTGTTTTCCCTCCTAAACCATGTTTCCCTCTCCTACCCATTACCCCAATCAGTCACTTTAGAATCTTTAAGAAATCCCCTTTTCTTCTTCTTCTTCTTCTTCTTCTTCTTCTTCTTCTTCTT
>KN890407.1:3684-16124 GCA_000934455.1 Apostichopus parvimensis
CTCGTCTTCCGAATTGTGTTTAGCATATTTAAAGGCACATTCCGATGGCAGATAATATTACACATATACATTTAATGAGTACGTACTATCAGTTGAAAATCTGCACATCTAATGTATTGCCGCTTTAACTTGACTTATGGTAATTTGAATGTTTGACTGACTAAACCGTCACCATGTGCTAGTTTTGTGTTTTCTGTTATAATCTTTTTGTTAACTTTATCATTGAAATGTGATACATTTGGAATACTTCCAGAGCGTTCCATATTCTCAGTATTGTTAAACTTTCATCAAAATATCAATATTTCTTCGTAGGAATATTAATTTTTCTCTGTGAACGAATGAATTAAATATAATAAAGAAAAACAAAAACAAAAAGAGTTGAATTGCCATGGTGGCATGCTTCTTTCACTCTGCTGTTGTCAGATGCATTAACAAAATATGCACCAATTTGTCACACAAAAAAATCTTTTCCACTGTAGGCGTTTGTCACCTGTATCGAACAATGCTAGCTCTGTTTGGTGATATATTTTTGCCTTACTCTAGACTCTATATATGATATATAGAACTTTCATCGGGATTCGAACCCAGGCCTCCCGCTCTATAGGAGGACACCCATATATATATATACACATACATACATATATGTAGATATATATGTGCACACTTTATAGTTGTACAGAGGTAGAGAATGACAACTTGAAATACTGTGTTCAAGAAACAGCCTCAGATTGCAATGAGAAGAAGCATCGTCAGATAGAGCACTCGCCGTATGAACTTTACATCTCAGTCTCCATTCCTCTGCAATGTTATTATTGAAACAGAAAAAAGTCTATCAATTAACAGATTTCTGTTGTATTCATTATCATATTGTTATTGAAAGTTAAGCATCTCGCTTCATGTCTTTGTCTATCTCAGTATCCGTGATGGGGCCCTGAGTGACTTCTTAGCGAGGGACCTTGTGCCTGGAGATACAGTCACTGTAAGAGTAGGCGACAGAGTGCCTGGAGACATGAGGCTATTTGAGGTATTGTTACTTCCTGAGTGATCAGAGAGCATCCGATTTGCCACTTTGTTTTAAATTAAAGTAGTGTATAAACTCAAGACAAGGATAACTTAAAATGTAGAGTTTACTTTTAATAAACCCTCCTACCACCCACCCTCCCTCTCATCTATTTCAGGTACGACCGACCAAAATGCGTCTAGTTCTGCTTTTGCAATTGAAATTAATCAATAAATATTCATGGAAGCCATTGCTTTGTTATCTGATAGAATAAAACAAATTAATTAGTAAGGCGAGAAGATAGTAAAAAAATGTGTAAAATAAATTTGTGGTTTTATGTGACCATATTATATTTTTATGATTGATTGCATAGTCCATTTCCCTACAGAGTGGCAAAGTATTAATCAGGAGGCATTAATGAGAAGACTAGCTCAAGGCAATATTTATTAATGCTTCGTCGTTCGGGTTCACTCCGCGACCTCCTTAAAGTTCACGTAAGCCTACACCTAATTGGTCGATGAAAAAATCTAACGTCGGTGGGCGTCGTGGAACAAGATTCATACTATTACTCGTATCACCGTGTAAGGGGTTGCTATAAGACTTGTTTGTTTCATAGTGAGAAAAATATGTGATGAGAAGATGTCAAGTAAAGGAATAATGATGAACGATGGAGGTCTCATATGAAGTTGGGATTGTGCCAAGAGTAACTTTACTGCTCTTGTGTTGGAAATAAACCTCAATAATAACCGCCCAAACTCGGTTTATAGATAACCAAACGATGTGTCTGATGTCATCCAATCAAACGTTAGGATTTTTCAAAATGGTCCAGGTTTGGGCTATTGACAGTGATATCAGATGTTGGTAGATAAAATACAGGATGTTTGAAAGGCCATAATTGAACTTATTCCACCTTTTATTATAATTGATAAGAAGTATGTGCAGTTTTGAATTGAGAATATTGTGAAAGTTGTGAATATTTGAAATTATGAATATGTGTATGTAGTCACATCATTATAATATTTTAATAAGATCTACCAGGTCATTTATATAACTGCTATGTATTGTGGACACCCATTTTCACATTAGATTAATTTTTGGCCTTGTTATTATAAGCCCTATCAGGAAACCATTGTTTCTTCCCTAGCTCTGTATGAATAGAAATACCTGTAATGGTGAAGCAAAATTAACAAGATTAACATTTGAGAATCTGTCACCCAATAACCTAAAATTGAAAGAATTAGCCTAGCTCCCAGACTTTAAATCAAATAGGTTCTTAGGTTTTAGTAGAGTTGGTTGCATATTTTTCTACTAGCCTTTCTAATCAAACTATGCTAACTTAGAAATAGTTCAGATCTATTGTTCTTGTTTGGAGGCCACTAGCATTTCTCATTTTGTTGAAATTTACACCCTGAATTCTGTGCCCTCCTCCCCTCACCTATCTTCACTGTATTGTATCTTCTCTACTATTCTTTCTGTCCAGTTCCCCAATATATCTAGTATAGTAATTCAGGACAAAGGTATTTGAATATCTGAAGACTTGCCTGTCTCCTCTCTACAACTGCACTATTTTCATCTAAATTCAGTATAGAAATCTCAGTAACTGAGCTGAGGGTCTGCTTTGTACCAGAACTTAAAGGGATATTCCTGTGGGCAGATGATGTGACGCTTATGTTAAAAAAGTTGTTTTTCACCTGAAAATGCAGAAAACTATTCTCGATATTTTTTTTCAACCCATAATCAGCTAATGGCATATTCCTTTAAAGTAATGTTTGGATAACTGATGTCACAATTACTTATCTCCGTAGGCTCATGACTTAGCGATCGATGAGTCAAGTTTCACCGGCGAGACCAAGGCCAGTTACAAAACGACGAACGTACAGCCGGACACGTCCAAGAAGAGGAGCACACAGAAAAACGTCGCCTACATGGGCACACTAGTGACAAATGGTCATGGAAAGGTACGGTGTAATAAATAGTAAATCATTGTTAGCGAAAGTACGTACAGACGATAACTCCATTGTGAATGTATTCAGTTTTAAGTTGGAGAGCATTGTGGTCAAGTGGTTACGGCAATTGACTTGTGATCAAAGGTTTGCAGGTCCTGACGAGATCATTACGTTGTGTCCTTGGGCAAGGCACTTTTTATCCATTGCCTCTCTTCACCCAAGTGTATAAATGGGGACTTGTGAGGTAACTTTAAAATATAGTTTTATGTGCCAGTTTGTGGCTGCACCCTATGGGAAGTCCCCCGGGGGACAGGTAGATGTGGTGCGCTGTGGTGCCCCAGGATGGATTGTTTGAAATGTACACACTTTGGTGTGTGGGTGTGACAAGTTACCAATGACCAGGGGTTAAGTTGTAAAGTTGTGTGAGGGGGGCCTTGGCCTCAAACAAGACTGTAAACGTTCAAATTTAGCTTCCAACTTTTACACAATGAAGTAATATTTCTCTATTGCCATCAAAAGTAAATCAGTTTGAACGTCAATTTTTATCTACCTGTGATAGAGAGAAGTGTGGAAGATGGGTGGGAAGTTTACACTTATTCTGTTAGAATTTTAAAATTGTACAAATGTTCAACAAATACCAAATAGTTGGCTGCAATTATCAGATAATAGATCGGCCGATGATCAATAAATCTAGTTTTGAAACAAATTCCTGTTTTGCTCTTCTCCTTATTCTCAAGAGATAACGTTCTCCTTTCATCCTCTACAATACGGGTCTGCTGTTGGGTAAACTTTCTGTAAAGAAAAGGAAGAAAGGAAATATGAATAGGCGCACTGTAGGGACCCAAGTTTCCATAGAGGCCTAGGGCCTACTAGACAATGTCAATACAACAGATGAAAATTGCACATGCATAGCTTTCTGATTTATTTATTGCCCATTTGATGTGTTTTTCTCATCGCACAGGAGTTGGTACATACTCAAGCCCACGGATTGGGTCCAAACTTTCACTTTGGTCCGCAAGATTAATTCCGTGCCCATCCCTGCTCTTTACCCAGTTAATTGATGATGTTTGGATACAATCAGCATGTATTGTACTGTGTCTAGTTGATGAAAGTTTTGTTTGATCCGTCAGGGATTCAGATTAATATTCATTATCCGTTCATTTTTATTTGCAGGGAATCGTCATTGCTACTGGAGAAAAGTCAGAGTTTGGTGAGATCTTCAAAATGATGCAAGCAGAAGAGGTAAAAAATAGGAAATGAAAAGAGACAAAAAAAAAAAAAATACAAAAATTTGTCATTCTGTCAGTTATTTTGTCGTCTTTGTTATTCTGTCAAGCTTACTGTTAAGTATAGATTTTTAGCTCTTTATAAGTGATAGTCCAAAAATGTAGGCAAATATATAAGTATCTTACTTGGTTTAACTATCTTCGAATGGCTGAAATAAGTTTGTTTCAAAATGCACTGTTTCATTCATTAATGCTGCTTAATATTGAGTTCATCTTTTCCTCATGTGTCAATGCATCGCAGAGTGAGGTGTCAGGTAACAAATACAATGCCAATGACCTTTAGATATGATCTCTTCAACCTTGAAGTATCAAGGAGCAGGAATACCACTGTATCTGATATCGCTCACAAAACTATTTTGTGTAAACTGTATTTACTGGGTATTGAGAGGAACTTTGATTACATTTATTACAATTTTCCTATATCATATCAATTGACTGTAACATTTCCTTTGGTTTTTGGTGAGTTTTTTTAAATTCCCTCCCAAGATGCCAAGACAGTATGATACTGTGGTTCCAGTATTGGCTCATACAGTGCTTTTCATGGGATATGGGCTCCTTTCTGTTTACTTTGTAAACCTTTGTGGGTGATTTAGATTGCAGCAATAGGTCAAAGTAAAAACTAAAAGCTGCAGAAAGGCTGAAGAAATATAGAATAATAGAGATTATCTCTGCTGAGAAGCAGTGCCTTTTGTGTGGAACTACAGAATACAAGAATACAAAAGATTGTGTCCTTTGCAGCATAGCTGTGATGCTACAGCCCCCCTCCACCCCCCCCCCCCCCAGCATCACATACTTACCAATATGCACTTTACAATTGTAGCATATCAAAACCAGGGTCTCTCTGACAAGGAGTATCTATTGTTGTTTCCATTCTTTAATTGAATCTATGCACTGGTTGTTGAATATTCATACCATAAAAGTGTGTCCCACAAACTCTTTCTTACTGAGTACTAGAGAGGGCTCTCTCTGAGTGTTTGCTGTTTTCTTCCTACAGGCACCAAAGACACCCCTCCAGCGGAGTATGGGGATTCTCGGCAAGCAGTTATCATTGTATTCATTTTGCATCATCGGCTTCATCATGTTACTGGGATGGATGCAGAATCGCAGACTCATGGACATGTTTACCATTGGAGTCAGGTAAGTCTCTCTGTCATGTCACTGAATGGATGGATTACAACTATTGCATATATATGTTCTGTTTGGTACTTAGATGACTGCACACTATTGTCCCTCCCCTCAAACCCCTCACTACGCACTACCACCCCTCCCTTCCCTCCCATCAGCTCCACCTTCCCTCTATCCCTCCCTCCCTCCCCTTCACCTTCTCCCTTCACCTTCCCACTCCTCCCTCCCCCTCTTCCTTCTCTTTCCTTCACCTCTTCTCCCCTCCCTTCATCACCCCTCCCTTCATCTTCCCACTCCTCCCTTCCCCTCCCATCCCCCCTTTTCTCTTTCCTTCACCTCTCTTCCCCTCCTATCCCATCCCCTTCCTTCCCTTCACCTCCCCTCCCTTCACCTTCCTCCTCCTCCATAGCCATCCTCTTCTCTTTCCTTCACCTCCCTTCCCCTCCCATCCCCCCTTTTCTCTTTCCTTCACCTCTCTTCCCCTCCTATCCCATCCCCTTCCTTCCCTTCACCTCCCCTCCCTTCACCTTCCTCCTCCTCCATAGCCATCCTCTTCTCTTTCCTTCACCTCCCTTCCCCTCCCATCCCTTCTCTTCAACTCACTTCACTCTTTTCATCTTCCCACTCCTCTTCCTTCTTTTTCCTTCACCTCACCTCCCCTCCATCTCCCCTCCTCTCCCTTCATCTTCTCACTCCTCCCTTCTACTCCTCCCTTCCCCTCCCCTTCTCTTTCCTTCACCTCCCATCCCTTCCTGTCCCCTCCCTTCCCCTCCCCTCCCCTCCCCTCCCTTCATCTTCCCACCCCTCCTTCCCCCTCTTCCTTCTCTTTCCTTCACCTCCCATTCCTTCCCTCCCTTCATCTCCCTCCGTTCATCTTTCCACTCCTCCCTTCCCTCCCCTCTTCCTTCTCTTTCCTTCACCTCCCTTCCCCTCCTTTCCCTTTCTTTCACCTCCCCTCCCTTCATCTTCCCACTCCTCCCTTCCCCTCCTCTGCCCTTCCACTTCTCTTTCCTTCACCTCCCCCTCCTTTTCCTCCGGTCCCTTCCCTTGTCCTCTCCTTAAATGTAACCATAGTCCTTAAATGTCCTGATTACTTGCTGGAGGCACCCATGCAGTAACTTAGTTGATTCTTTGATGGTGATGTATTTATAAATGAGCCTGATATTTTCTTTTACAGTCTTGCTGTTGCTGCTATACCAGAGGGGCTACCGATAGTGGTTACTGTCACCCTGGCTTTAGGTGTGATGAGAATGGCCAAGAGAAATGTCATTGTTAAAAAATTACCAATCGTAGAGACCCTCGGTGAGTTATCCGTTTCTAACTACAGTTATAGACTGTCACTCACAGTATTGTGTTAAATGGAATATGCATAGGTTATCATTCTATATGCTGAGGCATTCTTAGTACACCTACAAGCCAAAGCACACTTCAAGCCAAAGGCATCTGTGTCTATCATGAAGTTACAAAGGCTAATGTAAAACATGATCGAAGCAGTGCACAGGATTTCAACAGAGGGGGTGGGGGGGGGGTGTGAAGCACATGCCTAAAATCTCCCAAATGATCTGAGGGAGGGGCCTGGAGCTTTATAGAAAGGCTCTTGGAGGATCAAATTAATCAGGGGTGTGGCCGTGGGGTTGTTGAATTGGAAAAAAATTCCCCAGATTAAATATTTGTTCGACTGATGGCAGAGGTGGTGGGGAAGGGAAGGGGGCTCTGAAGGGATGCCACTGGCTCGAATCACTTCTGAATATTCATGGTACAAATGTCTTTCAAAGTAAAACTTGTGAACGGCCTATTAGGTTTCATAACACACTCATTTTGGTAAATAACATAATAACATAAATCTGACAAAGTTGGCAATTTCAGATTAAGTCCAAAAAATGTTGGACTTTTTAAGCATTCGTCCTGGAGTTCCAAGTTGAGTCAATTCGCCATGAAACACAGCGGTAATGCTGACATTGTTGTAAAGATTACTTCAGTCAAGACAGTATGGTTCCTCAATAGATGTACGAGGTTTTTTCCTCGGAAGAGACCAAAGGGGATAAAAGGGACATTTTAATCATGAATCGATTAATCATTGCCATCTCCTCTCAACTAGTGGCTATTCGTTAGTCATTTGGTTTCGTTTGTCAACATTGCCATTACGAATGTCTCGTTGAACGTCTAGACACACTTCAGCTGTTGCCTCATTTGTAGGGTTTCTACTTTAAAGCAACTTACTCCAGTTTAGTCCCTAAGTGTGCAATACTCAGGAGTCTGACGGCCTATTAAAATCTACTTACTTTTGGTTCTTATGATCATTTAGGCTGATTAAACATACAGCAATCTCCAGATATTTCTATCAAATTAATGTGAGTTAGACATAATTAAAAAAGCAGTATTTTGCGTGGGAGCGTGACAAATGTCATTCTACCCACTTGATGTATGGGCTGCTTCCTAACTTGTCAAGCTATAACATATTTAATCCAAAACCTTAATTTTTGTGCCAATCAGACTTAACATGTGATGCCCAACTTCTTTTTTTTTTTTAAGTTTTACTCTCTTATTTTGGACAAATATGAGAGGTTAATATTTTTGTCATGTATATATCATTTTTCCTGTTATTGTGAAGTATGGTACCAGCTATATTATGGTAATTTCAATTATGTTATTATATTTCTAATTACCAGACCCTACCATATATGTTATGTATCCTAATATGAACTTTTTTTTAAGAGTGGAATCACAACATCTAATTTATTCAAGATGAGCATTTGCATTTTGTACATGAATTAAAACATGACAACATTAACAAGATTGTTTTTATAACACATACAAAATACATCAGGTACTTTTGACCGACTAGTAACCACTGCAGGCAGGTTGTTTTAAAGCAAATAGCAGGAAAATGTTTAAACTGCTATCTTTTTGATATATTTTCTAAAGAAATTTGCAAAATTTTTCTTAAACTCTGCTCATCAGATATATAGGCTAAAACAATTGTCAAATATTACCAATGAGATTCATAGTGTTACTGTCTGTAATTAGGATTTTTAGTTACTTTTATTCAAACCTCTCTGGACATGGTCAGTTGTATGTCCTTGCCTTTACAAATCCCAATGCTTTAGTCCTTTTTGAGTATACTTGTGATGCTCTTGGGCAACGGATATCTTGAAAGGATCCCGTTGTCACTTAAAGTTGATGTCTCTATGTAAGCATCATGACTCTTTAAGTCTCTCCAGCGAGTCTCAGACTATCAGCGTCAACCACGATTTATAGTCATGTCAGTGACGCTGACAAATTTGGCATTAAAAGCCCCGTTTTTAGTCGCATCTGTGTCCCGTAGAATGGACGGAGCTTAAGAGGCAGACGTCCGCCGTCGGATGAGATTTACATTAATAAACCAAGGGAGGAGCTTAAGATGATTAATCAAAGTTAAGAAAGCAAGAGATAAGATAGATTGTAACCCTGATTGATTAAATTGATGGTGTTGTTTGAACACAGTTTTAAAACAAAAGGTTTAAAAGCAGAAGCTTGAGATTTGTGGGCAAGTTTTTACCATTTTACCGTTCCTAACAAGTATTATTCAAAACATCACGGCTGTCTTTATATCAAGTTTAAGATTCTCTCCTGGATGATTTTTTTTACATCATTCGTTTCTCTTCGTGACAAAAAATGCCATTTTTTTCCTTCAAACTTTTCAATTTTTTCTCCATGGTTTCAAAAATGAATATTGACCCATCAGGATGTTGCTGTTATTTTTATTAAAATTATCTTCATTAGAGTATATTTAATCTTCTTTGCAAGGAAGATTGATTTACAAGCTTTCGTTTAGGCTATTCAGTTTTGGCTCTTGATGAGTCTCACTGATCTGTGCAACTTTGCAGGCCCACTTGCTGCATGCAAACAGCGACTAACACAAATATTTGTACACAGTGCTTTAATAATATATTGTTATAGTATCAAAATGAGGTAAATCAGTACCTACATTGTTATAGTATCAAAATGAGGTTACTCTGTAACCAGTGTTATAATATCAAAATGTGGTAACTCTGTAACCTACAGTGTTATTATAGCAAAATAAGGTAACTCTGTAACCTAGTGTTATAAAAGCAAAATGAGGTAACTCTATACTAACAGTGTTATAATAGCAAAATGAGGTAACTCTAGGCCTACAGTGCTATTTGGAACTACCACTAATAATACCTGACCTCTATATGGATTTTACCTTTTGACATCTTATTCCTTTGTCTGTTTACTTGCTTTGCTCTGTTTTCACTGTCGTTTCACCGCACAACGAGCACCTTTCTGACTGATACGTTACAAATGTTCAATATCATTATTTTTATGATGATGATTATTTTCTATTTCTAGGGTGTGCCAATGTTATATGTTCTGACAAGACAGGTACACTTACCAAGAACGAGATGACAGTTACCTCTATATTCACATCTGATGGCATTCAGGCAGAGGTTTGTACATAAATCTTTCCTTCACCTCCCTTCCCCTCCCATCCCTTCCCTTCACCTCCACTCTTTTCATCTCCCCACTCCTCCCCTCTCTCTCCCTTCCCCTCCCCCTTCTCTTTCCTTCACCTCCCTTCCCTCCCGTCCCTTACCTTCATCTTTCCACTCCTCCCTTCCCTTCCCCTCCCCTCTTTCTTCTCTTTCCTTCACCTCCCTACCCCTCCTTCTAGTTAAAGTTAATAACCATCAGCAGTGCTCAACAATAAAAGCTTTGTCCCTTTATATGTAACAAGTACATGCAGTTCCATCAGTAAGGCTGTTACTTTAATGTGTTAGTTTGTGGTACTTCAATATGTACAATAGATGGGTGACTTAGTACTTCATCTCATGATATCTTCTGATTCTTAAAGTTATACTTCAGAGATATATATCCTTCCAAATGTTCAAGTTCTATTTTAGTCATATATGATTTAATATTTCTTTCTGTTCTTGATATATACATGACACTATTCGTGTAATTTTAAGTGGCTTATAAAATGATTTTCAATCGTCATCTTGATGAGAGGTAGTTTTTAGGTAGACAGCATGCTGGGAATAGTGAAGATTTCTCAGTTAACAATTCCACTTGTTTGTATCCAGTGGGAGATGGCTTCAGTTTTGCCTTCACTAGCGAATGTTTTCTGCTTTCACCATCAGGTGTCTGGTATCGGTTACAATGGTGTGGGCTATGTAACAGCCAAGGGCAGCACGGTGGATGCTCGGAGCTTTCCTTCCATCGGCAAAATAGTAGAGGCTGGATGTGTGTGCAATAATGCTGAACTCAAAGACGGATCGCTCTACGGGCAACCTACGGAAGGAGCGTTGCTTTCTCTGGCAGCAAAGGTATGTATATGTATATGTATATATATGTATTGTGGGTGGTGGGGGTGGGGTGGGTTATAAGTGTTGGGTTGGTGTGTGGGTGGATATAAGTGTTACTGTTTTCTTGTATTGTTCTCTCTATTTACTTATGGGAGCGCTCTACTAGACAAGCCCTCTGGGTTTTTTGGAGTGCTTCCTTTCACAATTTCCCTGTTTTGATATGTTTTGTCACTTAGTTAACTTCTCTGTATTTATATTGTGAAGAAACAAATAAATGAAATGAAATGAAATATGTAATACTATCAGTCAACCTGGTATTTTGGAACTTTAGTCATATCTTATTACTTCATTATTTGTAAATCTTGCCATGTACATATTAACTAACCTTATACGTCAGAATACAAACACTAGAATCCAGAAATTTCACGGTGGTAAACTTTAATTTTTAACAATTCTTAAGTTTTGGTTATTTGTTCATTAAACATGATATATCGGTGAATTTGCTTTGTGGTTTAGACTTCACTCATATGTCTGTATTTCATTTCATTTTTATGTACTTTTTTTCCAGGGTGTGTGTAATTTTCAAGTTTTGCAATCATATTTCTCTTTCCTATTCAGATGGGTCTTGGACATCTACGTGACTTTTACTTTAGAGAGAAAGAGCATTCGTTCAGCTCTGAAAACAAGTGGATGGCTGTCCGCTGCGGACGCACGTTGTCCCACTCCCCTCCCCCAGAGCCGCCCGTGTACTTCATGAAAGGAGCGTTGGAGAAAGTGTTGGAGAAGTGCAGGTGGTTTAACAATGGCGACAGTATATTACCACTCTCATCAAAGGAGGGGAAGCTATACCAAGAAGAATCAAGAGAGATGGGTTTCTCTGGACTCAGAGGTAAGTGTCGAAATGTCCTGTAGGAGGATAGCTTAGAGAACACGCAGTCCTCTGTTAGTAAATCAGGCATGAGTTTTTTCCGCGAATTCGCGGAATATCCGTGATTTCTTTTCTACCTCGGGGACAAAAACTATTATCCTAACACACTGTAGCATACGCAAACTGGAGCCTATACCGCAATTTTTGCAAAGTTCCATGATTTTTTTATACCCCAGGCTCATCCCTGGTAAATACCATGTGGTAGAACATTTATGTAGGTTACGATGTATACAACACAATGATGCATTATGGGTACGGTACAGAAGCACGTAAGCATTTCATGTCAGCTTGTAGTTGGTTTACTGTGACGAAGCAACGGTAATAAATATCACAGTTTGGCATAAATTAAAGTCTATCAACAAACATCCTCTTCTCCATTTTCTAGTGAAAACTTAGCTTAATGACCTGAATGCTAACAGATCTATAAGGACAAACATTGGAGGGTTGGTTTTTATTTTACTCAGCTGTTGATATGCTGTCTCATACATAATATTTATGCAAAGATGAAAATGGCCAAATTATGTATAATTTATTCCAACTTGATGGTAGATATATGTGATCTTTTCTTAATATACCATTAGTACAGTATTTATCATCATCTTTGAAGTTAAATCCACCTGAATTTTTCTTGTTAACACTTCCCATCCTCACATCCTCCTAATGTCGTTTATTAACTCTCTACACATATATATATATGCTTATAGTTTTAGCCCTTGCATCTGGCGGGCACTTGGAAGAGATGACGTTTCTTGGTCTAGTGGGCATCCTAGATCCACCACGAGAGGGTGTCAAGGAATCTGTGAGCACCCTGCTATCGAACGGTGTCCAAGTCAAGATGTTGACTGGAGA
>KN890409.1:8027-27467 GCA_000934455.1 Apostichopus parvimensis
CGTGTATCCTTTCGAAGCGAAAAATGAGAAATAATTAGTAAGTCTTATCGACAAGGAGAGTGACGTGTTTTAACTGATTAGATTGGGATTTCAGGTATTTACCTCAGTAATCCCAATCTTTTGTGACACTAAGTTTTACAATACTTACAACTTAGTGTCGTTCCTCATTAAAAACCTATTGTTTCTTGGGTTAGAGAATGCGTGTCGGGTGTTTTCAGAAGTCATGGTCTATTTTGTAAATCGTTATACTAGAAATTTCATCGCAATGTTTCAATTCTCCCCATAGAGTGGCAGTTGAGGAATTTTAAGCCATTTCTTGAAATCAAGATAGCCATTGGCGTCCAAAAATGTGGTCAGAAATGTACATTTGGACCAATACATTTCTTAATATCTAGAAACGAGTGGTAACACAAACCTAAGCAACTTGGCAGTTCTGTACCAAATGTGCCAGTCTGGCATGTGAGCTCGCCTGGGCCAACCAAACTGTAGCCAGTTTCGCAATTGAATGTAACACTTTCGTCATGATTATACTGGGATTGATCTGGAAACAGCTGGATGTTTGAACCTTCTGGGAATTCTGGTCTTTCACAAGGGTTTTCTGTAAAATAAGCATCACACGAGTGGTTTGTATTCATATGATTATTAAAGGCTGAATACTCAATAATATTTCTAAAATATTCAACGATAAACGTCCTGAAAATAGGAATTTATGGGATTGATTCATGTAAACATACCTTTGCAGGTGGGAGTAGGGTTGTTAGGGTCCCAGATACCAGTGGTGGTACAAGTTGCCTTTAACGGTCCATCTAAATTGTAACCTTCCGGGCATGAGAACGTAATTTCTGTTTCTGGGTCGTACTGAAATTGATATGGAGAAACCTCCACATTTGTGTCCACTTCCATGGGGAGTTCACAAGTTATTTCTGCAAAAGAAAAAGTATATCGATGACATGTATAATGCAAGCATATATTATCTAGAGTTTATGATGAGGCATTGATGGTTTATTATTTTGAAAGGTTAAGGATCTGTTTGAAATACTTTGCTACTTGCTCTTGTAAAACAAAATCCTCTTGATTACTAAAGTATGAGTATACTTTGTTATAATAGTCTGTTTTGACTAAAAGCAGTGACATAGATAAATATAAATGGTTGTGTAACTATATGCACACATCACTAAAGTAAGTGTATAAAGGAAATAAGATAAAAACTCATCATAAAATAGGAATGGATGTTAACTGTGTAGAAGTCTGTTGTAGTATAGAACAAAACGAGGTTGCTCTGTAGAAAAAAGTTCCTCTTTGTGCGCTCTGTTAACACATTTAACAAACCTATCGAGTGTTGCTCAAATAGAAAAAAAGGCAAATTTATCAAAATAAGATCGTTTTCGGAATAAGCAAAATTGAATGAGTTTACTTCGATTATCAACATTTTATCGCCTTTACTTTACACTGATTACATCATGCAGCAAATATCAAATGGAAAACTTATACAGTTGAATCGTTACATTATTGCTAACATGAATAGTGCTTTATATAACGATCTATGCATATGGGATTTCTGTTTCGACTTGACATCACATAATGTAACCAGCAACTCTATTTTTTTTACAGCTTAATTATAAACTATATATATTTATATTACTTAAAAAAGTACTGGAAAAAAATTACTGGAAATTACTGGAAATTAATTGGTTAAATATTCCATTATTCCATATTAACAATCTAACAGTTTTGGTAAGCTTGATGAAGCTAAATGTTGTTAAGAATACCAATTATTTAACATAATGAATTGTGTTCTTGGATTTTCTTCTTTCATCTCGTTAAATTATCTTTGCAAAGTTATCAGCAAAATATATAAATAATGTATTGGATGTTATGATCCCAATTTCCTACCGCTGTCTAATTTTTGGACTTAAATGGTCAGTATTCTTAAATTCTTTACTGGTTGGCGCAACTTCTACTCAAGTATCTAGACTGTGAAAGATCCACACTGGTCTACTCGAATTGTTCACAGAGCGCATACATTTACTGCCATTTTTCCAATACTGAAATAGCTACATTGGTTACCGATAAATATATGCATAAATTATTAAACCCTCATTTTGGCCTTCTGAGCTATTTAATTTAATACCCTAGTAACCTATGTGATATTTTGCATCAACCACCTTAAAAATAGGCCAATTAGATTACAATATCCCAAACAAGTTCATGATCCAGTGTCTCGATTGAAAACGATTGGGCATCGCAGCTATTATCATGCGGCCCCACGTTTGTGGAACTCACTTCCAGTAGATATTAGGTCTCTGGACTCACTTGATCATGTTACGCATCGTCCTAAAACATCTGTCGTTCTTTTTGTAAAGCGCATTGAGCAACTTTTGTCGGATTCTGCGCTACTTAAGACTATTATTATCTAACATTATTATGATTTTCTAAGATTATTAATATTATCTAATATGGTTATTATTTTCTAAAATCATTATTAGTATTATTATTATCCACATCATGATCATCATGATCATGATCATCTTCATCATCATCATCATCATCATAATCATCATCATCATCATCATCTTCATCATCATCATCATCATCATTATTTTGCCTCAGTTGGCATTACTGGTACACTGGAAAAAGTAAAAATATGGAAACATTTGATTATTACTTGCAGTTGTTGTCGGTGAAGGAGTATTGGTTTTGGTAGTGCCTGCATTTGTCATTGTTGTTGATGCAGCTGTGGGTAATAAGACGTTCTTTTTTTTTATGGAAAACAGTTTTATAAAAATTCGTCGTTGGGAAATAATGTTGACATTTATTGATTGGCTCATCACAACATATCTACATTCACAGCTACTATTATTCATGCTAACGTTAAGTTAACACTGACATGTTAATTTCATTGATTGGATGTCCCTTTTCTATTGGTTCAAGATGGAATGTCTCTGGTACTCTTCGATTCAACACTTAGTTCTAAGACTTTGATCAATATTTTGTCAAGGACTAATAGCAGTAGAATGGACGTTGAAAATACAGGTATGTTGTATGATTTCTTTACATTCCTGTTGAAACCGTACGTGAGGTATGACCCGGGCCACTTGTTGACGTAGTTATTGAAGCCGATACACTCCTATGAGGGAGAGTAGCCCCTCCTTGTTGATATAATGCTTGGGAAGTGGAAGGTTGCTTAGATAAACATCATACTGTTGAAACTCTATTTTTCCTTATTTTATGTCAAGACATCATTAATTCTACATCATAGCTATGACGTTTGTCATTGAATAGGGGTATACAGCAATGTCTTCTTTGTTCTTACCTGTGGTAGCTGTGGTGACATCCGTACTAGATGTTACTGTGGTTGAAACGGCTGCGGATAAAAGTAACAGGCGTCAATTAATTACACGTTACACTTCACATACTCATCAATGACGTCAAAACGTACGCCCAAACTCTATGGTTCATGACTTTGTCAATGGCGTCGATGTAAACATTCAACAGCTTCATCTTGATCAAAGTCCATTCTCTGCGATCTGCTCATTACCTATAATTTGTCCTTAAATTTAAACCTTTACTGTTCAGTTTTCTAAAATGTGAATTATGGTACGAATGAGAGAGAAATAGCTTTTCAAAAAGGCCATACATGAAATGTAAACCACATGTCGAGTGTTGTAATAACGTTATTTAAACACACAATCAGTCTCTACCTACCAGGAATAGCAGTAGTAGTAATAGTAGTAGAAACTGCAGAGGTAGTATCGGGTGTGGTCGTTAGTACGCTGGTAGCTGTTGGGGGTGTTGATGACATATATAAATTAAGTTAATTATACGAAATCGTACCAAAGAGTAAGTAGAACTAAGTTTGAAGTCCGTCAAAGAGCATGTAGTAGGGTGTCATAGAGCAAGACAAAAAGTATGATAAAAATGTTAGAATATACGTGACCATACATTTTCTCCTGCATAAATATTTAAAGCACAACATTGTTGAAGATTTATATGACGTTATTTTCGCATAGGGGATGATAATTAATGGACAAAGATATTGTACACTATAAGATTTCATTTACGTCTAATCACCATTGTTGTGAAGTTAAAAAGACATCATTTTGAGCTAAAGTAACTGTTTGTATCACTTAAAACAGAAACGACTAACTTCAATAATTGTCGTGGACACTTACCAGTTGACTGTAAAGTAGATGAAACTCCATCTGTTCTTAAATCAGTGGTAGATGTTGTAACTGTGTTAGTGATATCCAGGTCAGTAGTTATTAAACTATCGCTGGCGCTAGTATCTGTGAGAGTTGTTGTCACCTTCCTTGTTGTACTATCCGTTACAACTGTGAAGTCGATACCACTGCTTGTTTCATCCGGTATGATTGTACTAACAAGTTCACCAGTAGTCAAGTCTGTCAGTAATGTTGTCTTCATATCATCTGTTGTGAAGCCTGTCATAGTAAAAACATCACCGAAAATTGTTGTCACTTCACTAACTGTGCTTTGCAGACTGAATGTTGTGCTACCTTCACCGGTACTGGAGTCTACCATTAAAGTGGACGTAATCTCACCATTATTTGTACTAATATCAGGCATTGACGTCGACAACGTGTCACTAGTACTGACATCTGGTAATACTGTAGTGATGACATCTGTATTAGTCTTTGTTGTACCAACAGTTCCGCTAGTAGTAAGGTCTGTTAGGAACGTCGACTTAACATCTTCTGTAGAAAGTCCTGTCATAGTAAAAACATCATCGAAAAATGTTGTCACTTCACTAACTGTGCTTTGCAGACTGAATGTTGTGCTACCTTCAACGGTACTGGAGTCTACCATTAAAGTGGTCGTAATTTCACCATTATTTGTACTGATATCAGGCATTAACGTCGATAACGTGTCACTAGTACTGACATCTGGTAATCCTGTAGTGATGACATCTGTACTCATACCGATAATATTTGTTGAAATAGTATCACTGCTACTGGGAAGTTCGGTCGACGCAATTACTGTACTAGGAGGCTGGGATGTGACGTCTGGAAGAAAAGTCGATGTCATATCTTGTAGTGTCGTAAGTAACGTTGGCGTTGGAGTTGTAGGCTGTGTTGTTGGATATGTAAAGTTTTCGATTTCTGTAATAAAAACAAAATAGTGACCGTTAAACTTTATACTGTAAATGTTATACTATATTAGTGTTTAGGGAAATTAATTCCAGCTGTTATATTGACAATCATATCGGCGAAAACAGCAACTGCTGTAAGAAATATCCATTGATATTTGTTTGAAGTAGCACAACTGTTGTATACTAATTGCAAAATTTGGAGAAAAAAAAGACAGTATAATATTCTTCGATGTTGGATTGAAGAAGTAAGTTGAAGAATGGTGGCACTGCTCCTTAGTTCTATAGTCTAATATCTCATGATTATATAAATATATTAAGTACATCGAAATTATGAACCTAATGGAAATACATAGTTTTAGGATATTTTTTGGTCAACTTTCTTTAAACGATGGTGAGTGTTTCCAACTATGAAATCCAGTTTAATTTGTTCTTCAGTAATAAGCCTAAGTTAAGTATTTAATTGGAAAATATTCATGTTATCGTGTACTTCGGGCTTTCTTCTGTTGTCAGCGAAGTTGTACTTTAAACTAGGTTAGTCCAATCACTTTAGCTGTAATGAGCCTACACACGTAATTACTTATTGAGCGGTATCATATATCCACTTGTAAAATTCAGTTGATTATAATGGTTTGAAACAATTATCTCTTTTCTTTTGTCTGTGCGATCATCTTGTAATTAATAACGCTTATATATTAGCTCTTCCTTCAGTTGTGTTGATAAATATGATCTATTTGAAATTGGGTAGACTTTGTAGTAGCTATAGAACAGAATCATCTTACCAAAGCATGAAAAAAGATCCGGGGCGTCCCAAGAACCATCTGTACAGGTGACTATCTGTGTACCGATGCCATAGTATCCTAACGGACATTCATAATAGACTACATTTCCGTGCAGAGTTACATTAGACGATGCAGTGTTACCATCAGCGTCCCGTACGATAACATCAGATCCAATATTTGGGGTACAAGGTGCTGAAAAGATATGACAGTTTAAACATTTTGTATTATAATACATTTACAACTAAAATCAAAGGTTTAGCATCCTCGAGAATAGTTCAAGTTAAACATTTTGTATTATGATACATTTACAGCTAAAATCAAAGGTTCGGCATCCTGGAGAATAGTTCAAGTTAAACATTTTGTATTATAATACATTTACAACTAAAATCAAAGGTTCAGCATTCTGGAGAATAGTTCAAGTTTAATCATTTTGTATGATAATACATTTACAACTAAAATCAAAGGTTCAGCATTCTGGAGAATAGTTCAAGTTTAATCATTTTGTATGATAATACATTTACAACTAAAATCAAAGGTTCAGCATTCTGTAGAATAGTTCATGTTTAAACATTTTGTATGATAATACATTTACAACTAAAATCAAAGGTTCAGCATTCTGTAGAATAGTTCATGTTTAAACATTTTGTATTCTAATACATTTACAACTAAAATCAAAGGTTCGGCATCCTGGAGAATAGTTCAAGTTTAAATATTTTGTATTATAATATATTCACAACTATTCGATCTCTCCTTTTTGGCATTTACTGACTTTATATAACAGCAACAAATATCATATTTCGAAAACCAACTGGTCGGTGATTTGAGATATTTATTGAAAGCGGCTGTCTTTGACTTTGGATAAAGGCTTGTTTGGTAACACAACGTAATATGCTATTACCATACAACATTTCCTTTGTTGTTAATGAAATAAAACATGATCGGTTCTGTTTTTCATGTGATTGATACTTAATATGATGATGTGCGTTTGTGAAGAAATGCCGTGAGCTCGTGTCTTTTTCGTTAATCTAACCTTTACGCTTATTTGATGACAAAATCTACACAGAACGATTCAAAAGTTTCTAAAGTATGCTAAATGCAGTAGCTAAATTTATCAAAATCAACAAGTTATTGTTATTAGCGAAAGACAGAATTATTAAAGGAATGACCATATCGCAAAGCATATGATTTTCATAAGAGATGTGGTACATGTGCACAGTCAAAATAGCACCACAGAGGATGAAATTAGGTTCGTACGTTACTTTTGAAATTGATTTAAATGGAAGTCTATCCGTACCGTATGACTATGTCTATAATGATTTGTGGAAATTAGCTTCGGACATAGAAATTCTATACATCGAATGAGTTTAAATTGTGTGCAAACAATTTTTAATGATTCATTGTATTATTTCATGTGTGGAAATGATCTCGAAAAGTGTAAATGAAATTCCAGGTAGCGTTGCTTCCTTTATGAGTTTTAACATAAGCAACAACGAAAGGTCATATGTTCTTACCGAAACATTGTAGAATAGTTATATCCGGCAACCACCTGTTATTTCCTTGGCACCAGTATTGTGCTCCTTCGCTTGATAATCTGTAATTTTCCATTGCACATTGACAATTGTCAAATGCAAAATATTCAGCATAACAGTTTTCAATGCCCGTCAATCCGTAATTGTTATCATCACAATTAATGTTAGTTAACGCCGTATCAGGTAAAATACACTGAGTCGTTGTGTTACAACCTGAAAATCAACAGAAAAGAAGAAAAATCAGCTACAATAAAAAATAAGTACTTTTATTGTTTACACATAGCTGAGAAAGATGGCGGATTTGATTTTGTTATATTTTTTGCTTCTTTAAAAGATATATTTTTATACTTTACAAACGAATACCATTTTGATGAATGACTACTGGTCACTTAAGCTGAATTGTGGATATTGTACGGACATACGATTAGATTGTATCGACATGTTATTGTGAGTATCAATAAGGACAACGGACATGCAATAAAGACAACAATCAGCTTATTTATAGGCATAGGAAAAGGCGAATCGGGGGAGGAGGTAGGCCGGTGTCCCCAAATTTGAAATGACAGGTATGGATTGTGCAGGAGAGTTTTTTCCCCTCACTTTTATAACTGGGGATACACTCCACGGCTACCAGGTGGATTTTTTCCCCCTTTGTTTTAGCAAAAATTTGCATTACGCAATGAAAAGAATTTTTCGTTATTTTTTTTCAATTCTTCTTTTTATAGAAGAAGAAATTAAAAAGAACCGTATCACCTCTTGCTTCCAGGATCCCCAGTTTATTACTTCCCCTTCCCCCCTCCCCATTACTTATCCTTTCCTACCTCCTTACGACACTGTCACCATTCGTTTGTCTATACTATTTACCTGTAACATAGATTTTCGATAAATTTAGCAAATACTTTCCACGACAATGTATAACTTAATGCGACATACTCATCTCTACCATTACTCGAGTATACTCAAGTATCCACATAGAAATATAAGTTTACATATTCTATGGCACTCGACAATGCTCTCAAGACCGATCTGGTTGAACCAAAAGTGCAAATGTGATACCAACAACTCTATAAACCATCAATTCGTATTCACGGAAATAAATGTTTCCCTTATACTTCTTTCTGTTCGTGATTTGCCTAAGAAGACCTGAATAATAATAATAATAATAATGCTTTACATGATTATTTCAGTTGGAATTTTGCAGAACATTTCATTGGCCTTTCATTAAATTGAATACAAATATTTCCACGTTATAACAATAATTGAAAATGATAGGAAACATTGCAATATTTATCTTTGTGGTATTTTACTGAGTACAGCACGCTCCGTTTAAATTCAGTAGCATTATTAGGTACTGAAAACAATTATAATGTATTCTGGAATAAAAACAAATTAAATGAAAAATAAAAATAAAAAAGGAAAGGAAAGGAAAGAACTGTCTTCTTTTGTCATTACTGATGGCAATCCGACACTAGGTAGCCATTTATTAGCAACGTGTGATTACATGCCACGTTACAATAAAATACCTATCAATGTCCTTTTTATTCATATATAGGCGTATTAACTAGCGAGAACACTCCAAAACAAAACAAAAGTAAATTATCCGATAAACTTACTTGCTGTGCTGGGTGAAGGTGCAGTAATAGTTTGTCCACACACATGTACTATCAAAAGTACAGAATAAAGTACAAATGTGGTAGAAATAAAGATCCTATCCATTCTGCAGAACGTAAAATGTGTTATTTATCTCCTAAAATGAAAGCAGAAAGAAGAAGAATTGTCAGTTAAAAGCTTTTGTCAGAACAACAAGAAAGTATGTCTCTGATAATCCTTTCCCTCTGTACCCTTCAACTCGTACAAATGAGCAACTCCGGCTGTTACATCGCTTAAGAGTACCGAGTGAAAACCGATACAAATATTTACGAACCGACTCATATAATTACCCACGTTTGCTTTTATAGCATCTTATCTTTACGTGCGGACCTCCCTCAAGATAAACACCATCGAGTATTCACTGGCTTGGACTTTGGACTTCCTATAAGTTCTGAGCGTAGTACGCGTATACAGGGTCAAGTCCATCGGTACGCCTATCGAAATTAGCAGTATGGTCAACGGCAATGCGGTATCGGTTGTTAAGCATTGAAATTTATTAACCAGAGAGGCATTGAGTGGAATGTCGCTTGCCATTAGTGTGAAAACTAACGTTTAATACCATTTTGAAGTAATTCAATGAAACTGCACTTATTGTTAAATTATTTAAATAGCATGTCGGTTGGCAGGGGCGTAGCGAAGGTTTTTTTGTTGGGGGGGGGGGGGAGAATTTGATTTGCCGACGGATCTGGAAGTGGTGACTGAAATGGGGGAGGGGTCTAAGTGGGTGTCCCCCTCCCCTTTGGAAAATTTTTAGTTTTGAAACGTCCTTAGATGCAATCTGGTGCATAATTTAAGTCAAATTTGGCACCGTACAATTTCCATTTCGATATTATTTATATGGCAGTCGGCAGAAGAAGAATTAATTGGATAACGAAGAAAACTTGCATACCGGGACCTTATATTGGAAAGTAGATTATACAAATCGCAGCATGAAATTAGGAAGTCAGATTCTGATTGCTGAACATTGGTGAATGTAATTAGGCTTTGCCTACGCCTCTCGGGCTCAAACCATCGCAATGAGTGATGAAATGTGATGAAAACGTTCAGAAAACTTTCCGGTAATTAGAAATAACAACATTCATTGATAAACAAGCGAGAAACGTTAAAAATTGTGTACATTTCGTGAGCCGTGTCCTTAAGTTTTCCACGGAGAACGAATGACATCTGCGATGACGTCATTCTGAACAGAGGATAATAACAACACGTTGTCACACGATAACACGACTCGTGGGCTGCGGCCTAAACGGAAGGCTTTAATTCCATTTCTTTCACTGAGTTGCCTGCGATTCTGGCAGTCGTCTAGCTGAGCCTGGCTACAGTAGCTATACTGACGGCCGTGACATTATCAGTTATTTGCCGAGAGGTATTTAACTTGCAGGCGTCGGGTGATTGGACTGGTGAATGAGTTTATCAGATGAAGAACTGGAAAATCGAAATAACCGATTAAAGAAGCTCCCGTTCTCCTTTTCTCTATTCAGCTTTCCTTCTTTCTTCCCCTTCCGCTCTCTTCACCTTTTCTCCTTTTGCCGACAGACCCAAAATTTGCCGACAGCGACCAAATTATTGGGGGTGTGACACCCCCCACACCCCCCGCTCGCTACGCCCCTGTCGGTTGGGTCTAGGGAAGTAAGTAATACACAGGCTAAGTGGGCAATATGTGGGCAATATGAAATCCTTAATTATTACTGTATAATTGTCTGTAAATTTGACATTTTACTTTAGCCTATCCACTAAATAAGGTAATAGCCACTGCGTGGGCTAAAAGTTATAGCTGCCTACTATGTAAATTATTCTGATTTATTTCACTCTAACGGGAAAACACAGCGTAACATTTTGTACGTACTTAGGAGATGGTCATAAAGATAATTAAAGCGTATGAGCATGCCAAACGGATGCTACTTACATAAATGATACTCTCTAGCTTATAACGTTAGAAGTAAACCAGGAAGTTGTCCGTCCTTGTAAAAATCTAAACCAACGCGAAATAAGGAAGAATCCTGCCTTGGTAATAAAGAGGCCAACTAGGAAATTGAATTGATGCATGTATCTAGTTCCTAATGCTTTCAGCTGATGACTTCAATATGTTACATAAATATCTAACAGTAAGGGGGACAATGCTATGGGCAGTAATGATGGAGAAATGGTGAGCACCATGTTGTTTATCTTTCTCAATATGTTGACGATTGTTGCCACTCCTTCTCAGATCATTTTGAACTAGATAAGTCTGCTGTTCATATTTTGAACTAGATATGTCTGCTGTTAATATGTCATGCCTGCTGCTTAATGTCAACGAAACTAAATATCACAGATATGTTATTTAGCAAAATGATAGTGAATAAATTAATAAAATATAACAAACAAAAGAAAAACATTAATAAACAAACAAATAGCACCAGACTTCTGCTATCATATTTAAATGAAAAGATTCAACAATAGACTGCACACAACTCTCACGTATTCTTTATTGTAGGTTGTGATGGTGTTTCAGATGACAGCACAGTCGACGTCAAATAATTTTGCTATGCTATCGAAACAGCTGGCTGTGGCAACTTTGGGGTGGAGTTAAGAACTTTGGATCTGCTATCGCTGTTCCTGCTTGCGCCCATCATTAGTCCTATCGTTAAGCCCGTTTTCACCGTTGTTTGCATTCTTACTTGATTCGTGTGAGGTTTCTGAAACAAGTAGTGTATTTATGGTTCATCAGAGAGCTGTGCGTCAAAGTCTCAAAACCAGTTTTTGCATGAGAATAACAGATTCGTTGGTAGATTTATTGTTGGAAGGTTATCTGGTGCGAATTGTCTTGCAGTTGGTGCAAGCGTTTATCTGCTGTGGGTGAAAGTATGGGTGTGTCATGGTGCTTTGGGTATGTGTAGGTGGGCGTATGGGTGTTTGAGGAGGTGCACGAAGGGAATCTCCAGTCGGTAAAATTACATATCATTTCATTATAAACATATTTTAAACCTTCCAGGAAAGAATAACGTAAGATGTTTATGCTTTCTGATATAATTTAATTTTTATTATTATTATTATTATTTATTATTATTATTATTATTTATTATTATTATTATTATTTTTAAGAAAGATAGTGACCTTGTCGATTTACAGTCTTCTTCACACCAGCAATGTTCCATATCAGCTATTTTTCATGTATGGAAGGAAACGCCCATGATATAGAGAAAAATAAACAAACATTACCATCTCAGAACTTCAACATCTGTCAATCAGAGGTTTGCAAATGAAAACAAACATATTAAACACAAATGTGCACATGCAATACTTGCATGTTAGTATATCTTTGCAAGCATGATTCCGTAGAGCAGCTTACTGCACACAACTCCCTGCTTTGAATTTTCTCATTACATATTAAACACAAATGTATATATACATGCAATACTTTAGGAAATCCCACTTATTGCACGTTAGTATCATTTTGCAAGCATGATTCTGTATCTCACTGTTAACAGCTCCCTGCCTTGTAATTAACGTATAGCCATTTGCTAAACAATTACTTACAGCCGAATATATTAAAATTATACAATACATTTCATAGTCAGCGTTATTATACTTGTGATTGTGTTTAACATTGACAGTGTAACCGAAACATCCTACTAATAGGCAGAGCCTTAGTCACTGGATGAGGTGGGAAGGAACACGTTCCCATCCAAGTAAACATCAAATTTAATTCCAAACATTTAATAACACACACAAAAAAAGCTTAAAATTCCCTGAATCACGGAGCTTTAACTTTTGGAACAGTTTAGTTCCTTGATTAGTCAATAACATGTAATTTACATATCTATTGTGTGAAGATAGAGTATGTTCGTGCACGCCAGGCTGTTATTTGTATATTTCTTTGTACAATCAGAATTAATCATTGGTAAGTAAATATGACTTGACGTTAGTAACAATTTCAAAGAAATGTGTCGCAACATCATATTCAGCCGTGTTTCGTAAGATTACAAAGTAACCTCGCATTTTTTTTAAAAATGATATCATTCTTGCAGCATATACGATTCCAAGGGCAATTGTAAGAAAATGTGTTCAGTTCTTCAAGAATTACTGCCCAAATGCAGATATGGTGGTATTTCCAGTGTTGATGTAAATTATACTTCTAACTCTGAAATTGGTGACATTGCGAACACATGTAATACTTTGTATGTCGACGATGTTGGTGTCAATCTAGGAAATGGTATCGTCGGATCTGTTTATGACCACCTGTTCTATCGACAAAACTTCATGACCAGGCTGATACTACTTTTTCTTTCAATTCATCTGTTTAAGTGATGTGGTACAGCTCTTGAAAGCAGTACCAGCCAACGAAGCAATGGTCTTGATAATATACAATCCCACACAGGGCCGGATTAAGCTTGTGGGAGGCCTGGGGCCAGCTTGGTGGTGGGGAGCCCCTCCTCTAGCAATTTTTGAACTACTGAGTGACGGTACTGGTGTCCGCCATATGCGCATCGTAACGATGTTATGGCACTAAAATTGACGACAAAAATCAAACCCATCTTTACAATAACATATTGAGCGGTCGTTTAAGCCTACTTTGATCGTTAAAATAATTTTTCATATCAAAATGTTTTATTATTATGTATGTTTAGAAAAATACTTGAGAATATGACACTGTGGCACTGTGTACACCATATATGATATATACATGCTGCAACATGCATCTGCGCTACTGTGGTCTGCATTCGTGAGAGAGTGGCCTAGATTTAGGTGTATGCAGTGTGGCAATAGAGCATAGGCAAACAGGCTTGCAGACCCAAAAGTGCTGCCCCCCCCCCCAGTTTATAACTTTAGATACATGGTTTTACTAACTTTTATATCACACTGGGTGACGGTAATGGTGTCCGCAATGTGCGCATCGTAGCGATGTTATGGCACTAAAAAAAAATCAGTGGTGGGAGGCCCCTCTTGGTGGGAGGCCTGGGGCCATGGTCCCACACTTAAAGTGCCTGTCCCTGAAATTGTTGAGTGCCTAACACATCTTATATTAACCTTTCCTTCAGTACCGGTACATTTCCCCAATCAGGCGTTTGAAAGGTTTATTGAACTTGAACTATTCTTCTTCGTATTTGTACTCGTGTTCCTCGGGGCTCAATCCTTGTTCCCCTCATATTTATACTGGTGTTCCTCAAGGCTCAATCCTTGTTCCCCTCATATTCATACTGGGGTTCCTCAAGGCTCAATCCTTGTTACCCTCATAGTTTTACTGGTGTTCCTCAAGGCTCAATCCTTGTTCTCCTCATAGTTTGACTGGTGTTCCTCAAGGCTCAATCCTTGTTCCCTACATATATATACTGGTGTTCCTTAAGGGCTTAACCCTCATTTTCCTCTTATATTTATACTGGTGTTCCCCGGGGCTCAATCCTTGTTCCCCTCATATTTATCTTGGTGTTCATCGGGGCTCAATCCTTGTTCCCCTCATATTTATCTTGGTGTTCCTCGGGGCTCAATCCTTGTTCCCCTAAAACACATTTTGAAAATCAGATATCAAATTTAAAATGTTGTTTGGTATTAACAATTAAATCTCTCCTTTCATTCCGTATGACACTCGGAATATTTTGTATAATACTCTTGTTGTACCTTATATTGACTATTGCTCACCAGTTAGGTGTAGGCCTACCCTCCCCAAAGCCTACAGTTATGTGTTCCAAATCATTGTGTGCGTATTATACTAAACAGTCACTCACGGAGCCATGCCAAAGACCTGCTTGATGAGCTCAAATTTATAAGTATCAACTAGCGTTTCAATTTTAATATCCGTCTGTGTTCATGTGTGGAAGATTGTTCATGGTCTTGATCCAAACTATCTGACTAACATAATTACTACCAAACCAGAGAAATATCCCCACAATGGTATTTGTACTTGCTCTTCCCCCTGAATTAGATCTTTCTATATAGTAAGGTTCACCAAGGATTCCCCTATGAACATTGGAGACAGAGACTAGAAAAGTCTTCCACACGTAATTCCAAACTCCTTTTATCTTAGATGTTTCAAAACTAAGTGTGCAATTTTCATTCTTCAAAATGTGGCTCAATTGCCTTCCGTCTTTTTTTATGTTACCATTCCATTTCACTTTTACATTGTGTCGCTTTGTTTTAATGTTTTATTGGCTTTCTAAACTTTTTATACTGCTTATTTATTCTATACTTCCGTTTCTACATGTAAAATGTCGTACTTTGTATGTACGTTCTTTGTTTGTAAATTTTATGTGATAGCTCCAATTAAAACAATCCTTGTGAGATTGATTTTGATTCTGAATTAACTTGACGGTTATACGATCAGTATACCGCGTATTGTTTGTGTACCTATATTGTGTACTTACATCTCACTGTTGATCAAAGTCACTGGTTTTTCGGAGGTAGTAAACAAGAACTGCTGCGAGCCTGCGACTATCGTTGCCTTACACTATTTGTTGTTTTGTACGAATTAATGGTAAACTATACACGCTATGCACAATCATCACAACCAGTCAGAACTCTAATGTAGTGTTATATTGAATAGGTTTATCTATTCTTAATTCCCTCTGTCCGTTTAGGTAGACTGAGCATTGAAATATTATGCAACGCAGGTATTTAATCCGGTAAAATGATTTAAACTAAACTATAACATTCCCACGGATAAAATACTCAGGGGAGATTTTGCATTGTTGCACCGGTTACTCCCAGCAAAATTTGGAAGTGCATGAACTTTACGGGTTAGGTGGAATTTGCGACACCTCATTAAGAAATTTCATTGAGTTATTTGTGGTTGACATTTTCCATAAATTAATAACTAATTCATACAAGCAAATATTTCCTGTACGGTTTCGATGCTTTACCAGTTTGCCACTTGCAATGTCGCCGGAAATATAGTTTTTATTATAACTCCGCAAACTGCTCGTGAGGATGTCGCAGTTGCAAGGGAGAAACTCTGCCCATACACTACTCGAGAGGAAGTCCCAGTTGCAAGGGAGAAACTCTGCCCCCCCCCCTTCGGGCGCACTGCTCGGGAGGAAATCGACCTACTCGACCATGACCTAGTTTACGATAGTCTTCAAATACCTATACGTAACGACCGGTTGGCGAAACAGGAACAATTTTCTAACGACTGCTACTCGTTTAGGACACATACAAAATTGTTCCCTCGTGATTGGTTGCATGTGTTGAAACTGGACAATTTGGTCTTTAACCTGTCAAATCTACCGAATACGTATCGCGAGAACGCTACAAATTGAGACAAATTGCAGTTTAACACACCAACAAAGTACTCGACTATCCAAGGCGAATGGTCCAGCTGATTCGAGTCGAGTTGCGTCCAGTCGGGCAGTGTGCGGCCGACCTAGTGTCCATATCCCTCTCTGTCCATAAATGCATGCAAAGAATTACCAGCAAAAATCCCGCTTTCTATATATAACTTCAATTATTTACTCCATGGTTGAAAGAAATCTTTTATCCCATAATACGCACTTAAATCAGAATCACCAGTCCTCACATGTTCTGCCTCAAACATGTCCCCATTATCAAAAAATGAAATAATTGTTGATGAAGGAAATCAGTGAGTTTGCGCGCTCTTGTTTGTCTTATTACTTATCAACTATTAATGTCATGTTGTATCACGTTGTATTTCTGTCATCAAAGGTTGGCCAACATTAAACAAGTTTCAATTCATAAGAAGACCAGGCCAATACCATTTATTTCCCTCACACCTTACCCTCGGATTGAGTGCTGCTAAAACAGATTAACATTCTGTGTAAATTGTCATTAAACCTAGCATACGTCACGGTTACCTTCAAAAGAAACCGTCTTAGAATATACTCCACAGTCAAATGCCGATAAAGTTCTTTGCAATACCTTGTTAGTTTCGTAATTGGCACTCATAACAGCTCTTGTAGTCTTCAAAACAAACAATGTTATCTCTCAAACCGTGCTGTCGAGTGATAAGTAGACTTTGGTCAAAACGTAAACTCAGTGACTTTTTGTGTGTATCAGCACTTCAAGTAGTTTGTTCTTGTCGGCCTTAGTTAAACAGAAAGTTAAAGTCTATTTGGTATTTTAAGGGAGTTGCTAGTAACACCCTGGTTTATGAACTAAATAACCGCACCCTAACAAATGAGCTATAAAGCCTATGTAAAAGGTTAAAGATATGTGAGTGATGGCATACTAACTTACAAGATTACCAACGCATTTTGAAGGATAAACAAAGACGTTAAGCTTGTTTTTCTCTTTCCGTTGATAATGACAATGACATTAGAAACAATTAAATGACGTATTTCTAACGTATGACATTATGAGTTTACGTCATTGACGACTACGCCAACTGAAATAGGTACCTTCCTCTGAGAAGGAAGGGTCATCAATGATACATGATACATATCCAAAAACACTTAATGAAGGACCGTTGAGGATCCATATACAGAAACAGATAAAGGATGTACATTTATCATGAATGTTCTACCCCTCTTACAAAATGGACAGAAAATAACCGCGAATGTATTTCCATACATAGCCAAGAGCCATTTGTTCTATAGCCACAAGTACCTTTGGTTGATTCAGTTGTAAAAGAAGTTGCAGAAATTGGCTGAAAACATGTTAATGGTGTTATTATTTCTGAAAATAAGGGAATGGTAACGATACTTGATGACGTAAAGTTATATTAACAAGCCATCTCAGCAACAACAAAAAATGTCAAGATGTCACGTTGCACTTACACCATCAGGCTACAACGCATCAGAACCACTCTAGAGAACTGTTACCATCAGCGACGTGCGCAGGATTTAATATGTCTGGGAAGATCCCAATTTACAAATAAGGGGTGGGGCGGGTAGGGGGGAAGGGGTGGGGCGGTGGCTGTGCATTCATGGAATGCGACTCTCATGTACATGGGGCAATGAGGCAGAACATTTCAAAGCTTGCAGTTTGAGACATATTAAAACTGTAAATTACGTTATAATAAGGTCTTAGTTTCAGCTGGTAAATAGTCTTAAATTTTGGCATAAAAACGAAACGACCGAACGTTCCCCTCTCCCTCCCCCACTTTCTCCCGCTGCTGATTACGAACGTTAAAGTGTCCAACGCCGTATATACCATTCTAATGTCATTTCTGATGGGACAAAAAGGACTCTTACCGGTTTACCTCTTTCAATTTACTCACCAACCATCTTTTGCAAAGAACTCCTTATTTCTCAACCTTTTGCTGAATTCCCTCTTCAAGTTGAGCCTATTCCAACCATTAATGTTAGGACAGGTGAGTCTGGGACAAGATCCTCTATTTTGAAAGCGGGAGAGGGCAAGAATATGCTCTTTCCTCACTTCTTTTTATACTAGTCCTCTATGACATTGCTGGGTTCTTAGTCAGGTGGATCCTTTGAACTGGCTAAAATTTGTTTGCAGCAGTAAACTGCTAGCTTCATATACCTTGTAATCTTTAGAGCATCTTAGAGAGTAAACAGAAACTATTTGATAATGCAGCAATTAAGCTGCTAGCTTCATGATACCTTGTAATCCTTGGAGCAACTTAAAAAATATATTCTATATTGCAGACGAAATATATTTACTATATCGGTCACTATTAAAAATATATTCAAATTGTTAAGTGGTCGTTACAAGCTGCAAGGTTTTATTTTAGTTAGTTTCAGATAAAACTTTGTAAGGATATTCAACTGATGTTTTCGTACACTGAAACCACCGTCGCATGCTTGTATTTCAAATCAGGTCAGTTAATGACTGTGAGTTGTTATTTCTTAAAACATAGACTGATAAAGGAATTTGCAGGTTGTTGACTAATAGCGGTTGCTGATACGACGCCATTAAAATGTTCACATACTTGCATCATGATGACACTATATGGTATGCTAATATAGGGTATGTGTGATTCATGCATTACCACGAAAAACTCTGACGGAAATATGAAAACATGTAAAGAATGCTGACATGGGGTACGTTCTCATTTCTAGATCGGATGTTACGTTAATACGTAGATATGTAGCATGTACACGGAATTAATATTCGAACTGAAAAGAACGTTCCACATATAAACTGTAATGAAAAATGGCACCATCGGAAGCTCCAAGACTACGCGGCTCAAGTAACTCTCAAACCAAATCATCGCGAAACTGGTTGCTATGTAATGATTGTGCTCATACAATTTTAACGATCGTTATATTACAGTCTCGGTTTGAATGAGCTGTGGTAGAACATTTAAAAGGAAAGATCACTTATACAACCAATGTTTGTTTTCATAGAAGTTGTGTTAAGGAACAGATGAATATATTTATATAACGCGTGCTTGGCAGTGACATGACAATTCAGGTTTCAAGGTTAGGTAATGACGTACAGTTTATATAACCACCGACAAAAACAAATGTGAGACAAGTGTAAAACTGTT
>KN890410.1:17629-32550 GCA_000934455.1 Apostichopus parvimensis
GATGATGATGATGATGATGATGATGATGATGATGATGATGATGATGATGATGATGATGATGTTGATGATGATGGTGATGATGATGATATTGATGGTGATGATGATGTTGATAATGATGATGATGATGATTATGAGGACGACGGTGATGATGGCGATGACTACGACGATGTTGATATATGTAATAATAAAGAATAATCATAGAATAGTCTCTCTTTTGTAAGAATGATCACAATTGAAAGATATCATTATCAATTGAACCATGAACTCACCAAGCATTTGGAAATGGTGGTGGAGGTGTAGACCGGTCAAATCCATTACAGTATCTCTCGATAAAAGAGTGTAGATGGTAAAACGTCTGCTCTTCCAGAGCTACGCAGAAAGGGCGATGCCATGCAACAACTTGTCTAAATGAAAAGGTAGAATATTCATGGATTTTTTTCTATAAATTATGTTCTTCAAAGATTTTTGACATTCTTTATAACATTTGTAATATTTTTGATAAATCAATGTAAATTGGAATTTATTTTAACTCATCAACAGTCAAACAACATAATTACATATTCATATAAAAGTTGTAATGTATATTCATCTTCCATTTTCAATCCTTTTGTAAATGGTCCTACTGCATATTCACATCTTTGTGTACGGTTTTAAAGCATATGCAAATTCCATTCCAATTCCTGTTGTAAAAATGGTCCTACTGCATATTCACATCTTCATAAAAAGCTGTAAAGGCATATTTGAATTCCATTTTTCAAACCTTTTGTACACCCAATTATCCACACCCTCCCCCCTAGGATATATCCATAGGATTTATCCATAGGAAATGTCCTTCCTTGTGAAGGATATAGTGAGTAGGAAGTGTATTCTTTTCTTCCTGGAATTGCACATTCTATAGTATATATTCTGAGATGATTGGGTGTTTTGTAATTTGTCCTATTGCATATTCAAATATTTCTTAACTTTGACTTAACACAATTACATTTTATAAAATAGTCATGTTGCACACTCATACCATTTACACAACAGTAAGATTGTCTACATAGAAGAACAAGCTAGAGAAAAGACACAAAGAACAAATATGAAACTCCCTACAAACTTTTTTTCTTTTTTGAGATGACTACACAAGATTTTTTATAAGTTTCAAATAAGTTTTAGACATTTAAATATTTCAAGCTGCAAAACTGCTAAATCTCTAACCTATCTGAAGGCAAAGCTGTCCAGGCAACACTGTGGGAGGTCCCTGCAGATATCTGGTGAATGTTGACCCCTTCAAGGCCAATGACCTTCTTAGGTCGTGTTATAGGGCTAGTGGTATGTCCTTGACCACACTGACCCATAGCATTGTTGCCCCAAGCACAGACCTCATTATCTGCAGAAACAAAAATTTATAAACATAGACAAGTAAATTTACACACACAATTTTGCAATCAAAATGCACCTCCAACAAGTCCCATTAGACTTTCCATTAAATGAGGTATTGATATGCTAATCCCATAAATTATTTCTTATAATTAATTTTTTAATTAGACAAACCCCTCAGTGATAGTAACAGTTTTGCATATTTAAGTCATGTGTCAGTCAAGATATTTCAATAAATATGCAGTTATCACTGGATTGAAGTAATTAATGAACTTCCCCTTCCCATCCCACTCCTGCCTCTATCCCTCCTCCTAAAAAGTGCTATTAAAGGTAACATGAGTTATTTCCAGAAAATAATGGCTTCCTCTCTCCAACCCCCCCCCCTCCCCAACCTCCTATAAAGATCTATTCAATGAGCCAAAAGTTAATGCTAGACAATCTGTCCCTCTCCCACCCCCTTCTGCTAAAAAGTACAATCAAAATTACCATGAGTTAATGCCATACAATGGCTATCACCACAAGCTATGTCCACCACTCTGGTGAACTGCAGGTCCTCAATGATGCGTGGTCTTAAGGCAGTTGTTTCTGCAGAACCACAACCCAGGCAAGCTCCATGGCCCCAGGAAAAAACCTAGAAGAAAAGAAATCAATGGGATAATATAATAAACCAACTTATGTTATATAAACAAAAGTAATTAGCATTTTAATCAAACTGAATGAAAGGAAAACAGAGAGATTTGATCCTCTTTGAAGTTACAAACTACCAGTGTCCTAATCAGTAGCAAACCACACTTCTCCTGACAGACAATTAACCAAAATATTGTAATGAGTTAAGTTTGCATCACAGCTTACCACTTTATGTTTAATGAAGTGGTCCAAAGCTCTTATTCTGTACACAGACTATGACACTGTTCAGAGAAGGAAAGATAATTTCTCTTATCAAAACAAATGATTGATTCATATTCTTCTGTTACAGTTATCTGTTCCAATGATCTTAAAGACACAAGGTTTTCACAAGGGCTGACGTCAATGCCATGAGTTATTTCTGTGAGATATAAAGAAATAATGTTCTGCGATAGTTAATGCAACCTTTAACTTCACCTCCTTCAATAATAGTGATTCCAGCACACTGAATTTCTTTGACTTTCATAACACTAGGATTCATCATCCTATCCTAACAGACAAGCATCGTACATGATCAGTACTGACAGTGCTATGAACTATCCCTGAAGTATTGTACAGTAACAGAGACAGAGAAAAGTGTGCAGTACATATGACCATTCAGTGTGTCAGAGAAACATGAGATATTACTCAAATATAATTTTACATTATTCATGGTATCATTTTATAGTAGATGACCTTTAAATAAATTAAACCCTATTTGCCTCTCTTTCTTTGCAGATCTAAAACACCTTATGAACAGAGTATAAGTTTGGATAAACAAGGTGTTCTAAATCTCCTTACCTGACCAGTTGAAGTAAGAGCCAAGGATGATTGGTTACCACATCCGACTTTTCGAATAAATAGTCCAAGTAGAGCCTCTATAATTTTTGGTTTATAAACTCTATTTGTGTCACCATGGCCAAGTTTTCCTGAAGTGAAAAAGAAAATAATTTCATCATCCACCATGTGTTAGTAATTTCTTTATAATCCATTTTAATATCAAACGAGGATACTCAAGACGTGTAGTTTGAATTTCACAGGTGTTGGCTGATGTTAACAAAATAGCTGACATTTCTCGGCAGTTCAAAATCACTGCAATGCAGTTTTCAGATTAAGCTTTCTGAAAAACCTCCCAATGTGTCTTGTGCTCCCAGAAAATAATGATAATTCTGATAAATCGATGACATTAAAAAAAACAGCTTGGGCTACTAGATATGTCAAAGGTACATAACTAAAATACTCAAGTTGAACAATACTTCCTTTGTTTTCCTTGAATAAGTAACAGAGATCAGTGAGTATTTTTCAAGACACTATTGACCAGACCTTACTACAGTTTGCATAACTAATTAGTGTTCGACCGATTGTATGACAATCGGTTTTACCGATTACCGATTAATTCTTGTGACAATCGGCCGATGCCGATTACCGATTACCGATTATTTCAAAATTTTCGTGGAACTGGCCTAATGTATGATTTAGTGTTATATGCATGATTACCAACTTCTAGGCCAATACAATCAAAGATGTAAATGAACGACTTAAATTTTCACAGTAAAGATTAATGGAGCAAGTAAAGAACACTGTAATACATACATGGGGCGATGTACGATTATAACGAGTAGTCGCAATATTGCAATCCCCACACAACACAGTGCTGTACAAACTACAGAAGGGGGAAAATAGTAGCCATTGGCTACGAAATGAAAACAGGAAAAAGTTAGGGACAACTTTTACAACTGCTATTAAAACCATTATCAGTGTTGCAACTCCAACGTAAATGAAGTGAAAAGTATATCGCACGTAAATAAAATATTCGTTATTTCGTTAGCTGATATCGAAATATATAATCTGATATGAAAAATAATGTGTAAGAGTAAGTTGGCCTGACGTTTCGATCCTAGCAGGATCGAAATGTCACGCCAACTTACTTATACACATATTCTTACACAGGCTCTTTAGTGGATAAGCAGTTTGCTAACAGTTTTATTTTATTATGAAAAATAAAACAATCCCGAACGTTTGCTTCAAGTTTTCAATGATTACTATCTGCGTGGTAAAACTTCCGATCGAACGTTGTTTCAAACGATATACAGTAAGTCAATGGCGCTTCTCCATTGACTTAACTACATGTGGGAGAAATCACACACTAAAGTCCCTTTGACTTTGTCGCGCGTGTCACTGGAAATCAGACTTGCTTTTAGTCGGTTGCGGTAAGAAGTTCAGTTACTGTTGGACGTATGGTACATGCGGTCAGGGAAAAAAGTTGCATCGGGTTTTTCGCAAAAATATGCGTAAGAATGTTTGCCTAATAACAAAATACTGTAATGCAGTAGAACTACTGAGGACTGTCGCCAAACGTTTTTAGGGATTTTTAGGAGTATTTGGAGCCATGATTTCATCATTTTATACCATTTGTAAAATCTTGGGCGCATTTTCAAACTGAACAGTTATGAAGCTCAACCATTCTTCACCCAGACTAGCCTAATGTACGTAGAACTCACAATGAACAAAGCCTAATGTTATTGTTTTCACTTTCCAGTTTTCACCTACGGTGAAACGGCCAATGTGGTTCAAAAGTATATTGATTTGGTGTTTATATTTAGTCGAGACAATTAATCTTTCTTATCAATCGTTTAACATGATGACAGGAGGTTTTGTTAGATGCAAGAAGCGAAGTAAAAAAAATACGTCGTCCCCCTAAGCTTATTGCGGGTACTACTGTATGATGTTACGCGGGTATGCTGTATGATGTTAACTGCCAAAACTGGATAGTGTATCGAACAGCATTTGTAAAAACTCGCGCGAGGGACTTGCAATACCGTTGCACGGTAGATTAGCGCACCATCCCCGGCTATGAATAGCATTGAATCGAATGATCTAAAATTTTCTCCCGTTGTGGTTGTGGTGTATCAAAAGCGCGGAAAAATACAATCCTTTATGTGGAACGTAATAATCGGTTCCAATAATCGGTAGCGCAATGGATTTTGCCGATGCCGATTATTTACCGATTGTCTGATAATCGGCCCGATGCCGATTGTCTAACCGATTATCGGTCGAACACTATAACTAATGATGATGTTCCTTATTTCACAATGACGTCCGTTTCATTTATCTAACGTAAATCTTAGCTAACATGAAACATACAACCAATTCTCATCATCGGCATGTTCCTCCTCATCAAATAATTCTGAGCAGACTGTTACCGTTATCTCCACCTCCGAAAGACCACACAGTGCGACCATCCTGAGACACTGCGATTGTGTGGGAGCTCCCACAGACCACTTGCCCTACACAGCTAACATCTTTCACTAGTGTTGGGACATTCCGGCTGTTTCCATCACCATGGCCTTTAAGAAAGCAGAAACGACAGTTGGATCGTGAAAGAAAAGTAGGCATTTGGTGACATTGTATGCTCCTTACTTGATAAACATCTGAAAATTCAACTGAAAATCAGCTACCTGAGATACCTTAGGGCAGGGTTTCCCTAACTTTATCCGCCCACGAACCCCCTGTGGATGTCAGAGTTGTCCACGAAACCCCCAACTTTTCGAGACACAGTCTGGGTCATTATTATACTATAATACGCATAACAGTGCCTCATAAAAGATCAACTTCATAGTTTAATATTGTAATGAAAAAAAAATGAGAGATGAACAAATATTTATTTGGAAACTTCAAGATCAGATCAGCTCTTTTTATCTTCACGACGTACTGTCATGCGTACACCAACTTTACCAAAGTCATGCCGCCTGTCGACTTTTGTACATTACTAAATTATATGATATATCAGATTTTAGTTCAAAAAACAGTACTCTACTTTGAACTTTCAGAAACGTCTCACAAACCCCCTGGGATGGACTCACGCACCCCCTGGGGGTTCATGCACCCCAGTCAGGGAGCCCCTGCCTAAGGGTCTTTATCAAGGAAACATCCCTGCAGTGGGTTGTTTTGGACCGCATGGCTAAGTGATCTTAGTCATTGGCTCAGCATGTTATATATTTACAACTGATTCAGGTGCTACCTTACTTTAGCATCGAAACATTCTTGCCTAAATGAAACATTCTTGGCATAATGTGTTCTTTGTCAAATGAGATGACAATGACATCTCATACCTGGAGAGTAACATAAGTGACCGATATTACAAACATTGGTACAGACCATTCTCAACAAATTCTCTCAACATGTACTAAACAAGATGAAAATCAGATTTTTCTAAACCTGACACAAGGTTTGAAAAAAAGAGCTAAACACGACTTGTCGATACAGCTCCAGGCTTTCTTTCATACGGTCTATACTCTATTATACTAAATGAGATGAAAATATACTACTCTTATAAGGTATGCAGAGGTCACAAAGGACCAGGCCCCCCCCCCACACCCGCCCTGCAAATGGCATTACTTACCTAGTCTACCATAATCCCCTTCTCCCCAAGTGAACAGTTGGCCCTCATCAGTCACGCATGCGCTGTGTCTGTATCCTGTCGAGACACACACCACAAGCTTTCCAGTCAATACATTCTGGATTAGCTTTGGGTACTTCTGTGTTGATGTGTTGCTGTGGCCAAGCTTACCATAATCCCCATCTCCCCAACTGAACACTTGTCCTTCAGCAGTCAGTGCAAGTGTATGGCCATCTGACCCCTAGCAAGAGAAGGGAAAAATATTTCTCAATATTTTCTGAATACTTTCTAACTCTCATCTGCCCATCTGTTACGTCGTGTGGGGCAATAAGTTCAAGACAGTGTCATTCGTTGCTTTTCTTCCTTTATTTTCCGACTCCACAAAACGCCACTGCTTCCTTTCACAATTATCTAACATCAATTCTCCCTCAACAACCTCTGCTACCTTGCAACACTATCCCCTTTATCCTCACACATTCCCTCCGCTTCTCTCCTTTTCTGGTCTCTCCTAATACCTTGGCTCCTCACCTCACAAAACCCACAGTCCAACTGCCATAAACCCCTCTCCTCATCTCCAGCTCTATCCTTAAATCCTATTAGCAAGTCTTTACATGTCTAAGTAATCCCAGCTTTGTAATCCCCTTAAGCTATCCCTAGGACATAAGCAGCTTTCTTCTCCTTACTTGCAGACTTCACAACACCATCACACAAGAGTCAATCTCAAACCCCTGCCTACATCACATCCACATAATAATCATCACTCTACCAGTCTTCACCCACTTTGTGGCCTGCCTCCTTTGTGTCACAAAGTTATTTTAAATATGGCAATTCACTAGATTCTAACTAGTACCAACACTTTTGGGATGGTTATGGGTTTACTTGGATTTTAAATTTGTGGAAAGAATTCATGTAAGGTTCGGGTTAGTTCACCACAAATACAGACATTCTGGAGTGTCATTGTTCACTTAAACACTGACATTATATATAGTCAAATACACGAGACTGTTTGATACTCAGTTTAGCGGGGTTTGATCACAACACTAGTTCATTCCACATGCAATGAGCCTATCCGCATCAATCCTCTTTCGCCCTGCACTAGTTAACATCTTACAATGTAAGACAAGTTGAACTACTCACTACAAGTCCCTTATCACACACTACAAAGCTGAAGAGGAGACAAAGGTTAACAAGCTGTATTATTAACATTAACTTTGTACAGCTTTGTTCACAAGCTGTTGCAATTAACTACATGCCCCAATGCCAAACTTACTTAGCTGCTTGTGTTTACACTAATAAGTTCTTGGCATATTCTCAAAGCAGTTTTTGTCAAGCTGTCAGTGCACATGGTCATTGTTTATTTATTTATCTATTGTTTATTTTTTTTATTTTATTTGTTTTACCTTGGATGATGACACTTTGGTAACGACATGGTTCTCTAAATTGAGCTTCTTGAGTTGGGTCTGGTTATTGGAATCTCCAAGTCCAAGTCTTCCATAGCTTCCTTTGCCACAAGCTCTTACCGTACCATCAGGTCCAATCATGAAGGTACAATACTGGCCGGCCTCGACCTGAAATGTTATGCAAAACAACATCATGGTTCTTTACATTATTCTTGTGTGTACAATGAGGTGAACAAATCCTTTTGCAAAATCTGTATCTTCCTGTGATATATTTAGAATTTGGCTTCTTGCCAAATTTATATACAATGTAGTAACAGATAATAAAGAAAAGCCTGTTTTCAAAAATGATATGCAGCACAAAAAGAAAGATATTTGAAGATGGCGAATACTTTCGAAGTGGCTCCAAGAGACGATTTCTAATATACCTCTCACATCAGGTAATGACTTTGACTTCTGTTTGCAAATAAATATCTAAGTCTGGTTATTTCAAAGTTTAAAAAAAAAATTGAAATTACATCAACTTACTAAAAGGTGCCTGATCTTTATATTCAGTGAGTGGAATGTAATCACTTGTTTACGAATTAAGTGTCAAGAATATCAATCCTTCCTTGGTCTTTTCTGTCCTGCTGGTTTCAGTGAATGCTCTACAGACATCCTAGGTTTTGTTTACAATGTTAAATGAACAGTTAATACAGATCAATTGCCTTCATCCCTGCTGTCTGTTGGCAAATTTCATGGTAAGCTTTCGCTACATTGCTAATATCTCATGACATGGAACACTAGCCTATGCTCAATGGATAACATAGGTTTTGTTTGCAATGTATGGATGAATATGAGTACATTAATGTCTTATTACCTGTTGGCTGTTGGCAAATGCCATGGTCAGTTTGGGCTGCAAGAGCCTCTCCTGACTTCCTTCTGCAAGCTGGTGGCTACTGTTACTGCCCCATACATAGACATCACTGTTCTCCGAGACCACGGAAGTATTTGGTCTTTTTTCATCGGGGGATATGCAAGTCCTGGTGTAATCAGATGCCAACTTCACAATCTATATCAAAATGAGCACACATAAAAACAGACATTAACTCACAGGTAATTCCTTGTGTTTATTTTTGTGGATTGGGACAGATTATTATTACTACACATGTTATCTTGTTTTAGTTTTATGTTAACATCCCGTTGAGATTAAACATTTTTTCCACTTGCTGTATGAAGTGAAACTAATTGGAAAGGATGCAATATTTATATATCTGTTCTCACTAAAACTTGTCACAATGCACATATGCTATTTTCATTGTGTACTGTAAATTCCATATGAACTTTGAACTACATCTTGCTGTATACAGTATAGCCCCATTGTACAGCCCAGATCTTTCTGTCTGATCAGTATACTCCGACACATACTCCGACACACTGATCAGTAAATACACATTTAATAGATTATACTCCATATCTTGTCTGAGGTTGCATTATTGCCAGAAACATTACAAATGGTGTCAGAAGTGGGAATTGTATATGTTCATGTCTGATTAGGATATTCTGGAACACTTACTAATATATACATATTACAGATATACTACATATATTGTCAGAGTTATCATTACTGGCAAGCACTGTACATGGTGTCAGCAGTGGGAATTGTACACCTTCCTGTCTGATCAGGACACTCTAAGCCATTGACCAGTATATGCATCTAATAGATTATACTCCATATCTCCTCCAAGTTCCCATTAATGAGAAACATTATTACACTGTGTAGCTGTGTGAAGTCACAAAGGTGGGGAAGCCAAAAACAAGATGTCCCCTGCCTAATGTAGATAAACATAAAGCCTTATGGTATGGGCAGAGACAAATCAACAATTTGATAAACAAGAGGGTGAGGTAACTGGGGTCATTGAAACTGAATCCCTTGTAGGAGGGTATGGGGGTCGTCACCCCAGAAAAGTTTAGAGGTTTAGAGTTTAGACATCAAATGGTACCTTCTGAGGCCAATTTAGACTAGAAATTAAGTCTACATGTAGCCACTCCAATTTTTTTAAAATTAATTCTCCACATGAGCATTAATATATCACTAACCTCTTCTAAAAGATAAACTGCTCCCTGATACAAAGGGCAGTAGCCCCCAATATTCTGTAACTCAGTCATGCTAGATCTTCTATCCATGTTGGTGCTCTAAGGAGAGAAGAACAAATATCAGTATTAAAGATTACACTGCATGATTTAATCAGAGTGCAGCTCATTTTCAAAATACTGCTGGATGTTTAGCTCTAGAGGTATGGAATTAAATCTTGATAACATCTTCCATCAGGTTTTTAATTCCACTTTTCATGGTCTGTATGTATTCAAAGCTTTTGAAATGCCAATGCTGAAATACCCAAAAAATACTTGATCGATCTGAAGCAAATCCAGAGGAGGACTCACAAATCACGACTTCTATGAATTGAATGTCCATTACTGCTGATTTTAAGAACGACCTTTCATGAAAATAAAGCCACAGATATCTGTACTGTATCTCATGAATATTGATGACATTGGCTTGAAAAGCAAGAATTACCAATTATTTGGACTGGATATATCATCATGTTTTATTTCCTGACTTGAACTTACAGAAACACGTCTCATCTGCTGCAAGACATCATGAAATGCCTCGTATCTGATGAAACCATCCCGGGTCGATGGATCTCCAAATCCATCTTCTGCATCAAAGGGTACCGCCGAGCAGGAGCTCAGAGCCATCTCGATCCAATCCAGAAGCTGTTGCAGGGATCCCCGTTGGACGGCGAGGCTTAATACCAGTTCTGATGCTAACCTTTTACCGATCAGGTCCGCTCCAAAGCTAGGAATGGTGGCGCACTTCAAAAACTCTGTGACTTGCTTGAGACATTCGTTGCCGAGAGGAGGAATTTTGTTCTCATTTGCTAGTGAGAGAGGTGGTAGAGAAGAGAGAACAGTCAGGGCAGTTTGGAGGACATCATTACACAGGTGTACATTCCCCGGAGTAGGTGGCTGGCTCCAGTGCTGGCGGAGAAGGGCAAACAGCAGACTCAAGCCGGTCCGAACACCCATCTCGATTAGAGCATCCGTTCCAAAGTTCAGTTTCTGTAAACTTGTCTTCTCCTCAACATTTTGCGACTGGGCTTGCTGTAGTTTTTGCTGCTGTTTGACTTTTTCTTTGTCATGAAACTTGTTAGAGATGGCATAGAATAGTCTCTTAAGTACGGTCAGGCGTTTCTGCAAGGTAGACGAGAATGGGGAGTCCGAAAAGACCATCCTCGCAAGGTTTAGCTGGGAACTCAGAAGACTCCCGAGGAAAATATCTTGCTCTTCAAATGTTGGTGCATCTCTCTCATAATCTGGAAGTTGGGATGTTTGTAGTGCTAGTGCCTGACGAGGGGCGGTGACTACTTCTTTGTTGGACACCAGTCTCTCAAAGAGTTCGAGAACACCATCACGACAAGCTACTTTACTCCAATCCTCTGTGACCCATGATGCACTCAGGTGGTCCATCCACTTTAACTTAAGTGGATAGTTCTCACCCAATTTGTTGTTGTCCATCGCTCTTCAAGACAGCATTACTGAAGGATAAAGAAAATGGAAGATAGAAATTGAAGCAAGACAATCAATTCTCAAAAACAGTTCTTCAATGTTTGAATTGTAGTCAAGAAAGTTGGGAATGAAGTTTAATTTTCGTGGAGAAGAGCCTGAAGAAGTTATTGCATTCGTTTTAGAGCATCCACCAAGTATTTTAGCAACTTTAGATCATATGATACAACTGCTGTGCTTAAAAAACTAGTCTCTTAATGAGCACTACTAAATGCAGATTTTATACAATGAAAAACCCAGACTAAGAACCTTCATAGTAACTATTGTGGAGGTTGCCCAACACAAATGTCACATTTCCCACCAGTATTCAACATATACAGCATATGTTGTGGTATTCATTCCATCACCATCATAGTGTACTGAAAAATCCCACTATGGCTGATTCTTTGGTCTCTACACAAGTTAAACTACAGTGGCAATCCAAATATCATGAAGCAAAACAAAGCATGGCCAAAAATTATATAGTATATTATTGTCTAGACATAATTAGAAATTGTCCAGGCCAAAGAAGGATTTAATCGGCCCCAGAACTGAGGATTATATTTATGAAATCATGAAGGTGTAACCTTCGCTGGCGAAAAAGCTATAACTGAAGGCATATATGCTTAAACGAACAGGAACAGAATGAGAATGAAATTAGGCACAACATAGTATATGTGTAGACCTCCACATCCTGTACATGACTCTTTATTTCCTTTTGCCTCCAATACATTATTGCACAGTTGACTGCCAGGCTATTTTCTATGCACTGAATGTCCAGCATTTCTTTGATATACAAAGCAGTGTGACCTTAAAATGGCAGTTGTTTTCATTGGTTAGAAAGGAGTGCACCTTTTTGGCATTTGTACATCTGGTGGAGTTAGCCAAAACAGCACTTAGGAAAATGGTTGCACAAAATCATATTTCTTCAATGTAAACCTGTAGAACAAAAAGACCCAGGGCTTCTCACAGAATAAATCTTATTTTCCTCTCTTACATTCTTGATCTGAAGTGAAATATGCCAATTTTCATTACAAGAAGGAGTTAGGCACTTTGTTGATTAACAGGTGACACTGAAAATGTCTGTTCATTACTGTTTTTTAGGTGTCAGCCCAACAGTTACAGTAGCTATGTTTATATGGTTTGCATACTATAGAAATCTAAATAACTTTCATTCATCTATCTTTTTGCTTTCCTAAATCTAGCTCTGCTGAAGCATTCAGGAAAAGTTATCGGGCATTAGAACCTTTGCCTCAGTGTCATAAGGATTAAAACATTTCTTCTGATTCTTTGAGATCTCGACAGAAATGCAGTGCATCCATGCATAAATTGGTCTCTGTGGGATTGAACGGTAACTCTGGTTTCGAAAGGAGATGTACCACAGCTCATTTTTAAGGACCAATGTGCTTAGACTTGTATATATAGTCAAGGGATCTATTATGACATGGGACCTACAGTATAATGACACACTTTTGGAAATTTCATGATATTACCAAAGCAATGGAAGTAAACCAAACTTGAAAAGTGCTAGCAAATGTCCCAATATGTTTTTCACGAAAGCGAAGCTAAGACCATATAACGTTAATTTGAAAAGCAAAGTCCAAATCATTACTATCTTCTGTTGTGTTGGCTTACTGAATCTGCTGGAATGTTATTTGTGTGTGTCTAATGTAAAGAGTGAAAGAAATATCCCCAAATTATTTTTTCTGGAACTTTCTTATTGTTCTTGTTATATTTGCATTAAAATAAAGGATTGTTTTATTCATTTAAGATCATCGAAGTGAATTCCCAGAGAAATATAGCTGTTTTTCAGAAACTGGTACATCATAATAGGTCCTGGTATGGCGCCATTTTCCTTTATGATACTGCAACGGAACTTTCTAGGTTTTGTTGAAAATTTGTCAAACTACGAAAAATGTATTTTTGCGTGTTGGTCACATATTGCAAGAGTTAGATATGTAGAAAGCTGAGAAATTTAATCAACAATGGAAAAATATTGCCAGTTCAAAGTCTTATGTGTTTCATAATGGACCCACCACACTACATATATAAAAATTGATCAGGAGGGAGCCACAGTCCCATCTATTAGGCTAAACCTAGGAAAACATGCTTAACAAAGAAACCGAGTCAAATCATGATGTAATTCTTAAGATATCGTCTACAGACATTCTAAAGATCCATTAACAGTTTTTGATGGCACACAGAACTTAGAAATTATTCCACTCATTCAAAACGCTCTAACGTTCAGTTTTAACATACAAACATCTAAGGTCTAATTAACCTAGGCCTAACCTGGTACTACTACTAGTAGTAATGTAGTACCAAGTCAGGCCTAGCCGACTGCCACTGGCATTTCTGCAACCGACTTTTTCGACTTCCGCACAGTACTTATGAACGGCAGTTATATACTGAGTACGCCACGGGTCAATGTCTAAATCACTTTGAACGACGCACGAGATGATAACCAATAATATATTCGTAGTAATTGATCATCTCTACCAGAAGGCTTACCCAATTTCGTGGAAGTAGGCCACATGAAAAAATAGACATGTCACTTGCAAAATTTTACCAACAGCAAGTTAATACAGTAATATCACCAGACATAACACCGGTTAAATACGATACTTAATTAAAAAACAAACTGACTGCATCCTGAACTAAATCCAAGTTTTCCTCAATCCGTGGTAACTTACGGCATCGAATAGAATTCCCTTTATCGTGCATGTCGTAACTTGAAATAGATGGTTTTGTCAGTATTGTTTCTTTGCTATGTGCTCAATTGACGTACAGTGCACACATGACTTTGTGCCGCAGGCACCAGCACAGTAGCCTACATCACGTCAGTCATGTATGCTGAAGCTCTTTGCATGAAGTTTTGTTTGTGTGTTTGTTTGTCTTGTGTGTCAGTTAGGGTTCACAACCGTAACCCACACAGCGTGAATTAACATGATTTGTTGTACGATGAAAATGATAGCATTCGAAGAGTAACTCCTTACATGAACATACATTCATCATTTGACATGGGGGTTGGGTCGAGGGAGTAGAGAGCGATTGCGTGACCGACTAGATTTTTTTAAACTAACTTCAGTGATTGGCCGAGCAACAGTGGCGTCACCAGGTTTTTTGGTTTGGGGGGGCACAGGGGGGGCACAAGCTTTTCTTGGGGGGGCACCATCTTTTGACTGATTTATCCGTCCACCATCTAAGCGGAGCGCCACCATCGGTTGGCGCGCAGCGTACAAGAAAATTTTGGGTTTTTGGAACTCTCCAGATGGCCGGAAATGGCCCCGTTTAGTGTTTTAGGTTACTTGCATCAGGTATCAAAAGTATCAAATATTCTGTGCTTGAAATATTGAAAATGCAATTATAAGATTTTTTACAATGACGATAAAATAAAACAAATACATTCATCGTTACTTGTGCCTCATTTATTGCTTTCAATGCTCACACCTCCCCGGCCACTACTATATATGAAAAAGGGAAGAAGAATTTTTCCTAACAATTTGATAGTCAAG
>KN890412.1:0-11138 GCA_000934455.1 Apostichopus parvimensis
GTGTTTTAGTGGGTCTGTTTCTGGGGACTCCATTAAAGGGAGGGGTGGCATTTTGAAGATCCCTGAGTGTCTTGGTGGGTCTGTTTCTGGGGACTCTCTTAAAGGGAGGGGTTGCATTTTGAGGATCTCTGAGTGTTTTGGAGGTTCTGTTTTTTGGGGACTGATTTATTCCTGGAACATTTCACGAAACCCCAGGACTGTCCCCGGAAATTTGGAATGTCTGGTCACTTTATTTTTAAGAGGATTTCGTTTTCATATTCTAAAGTGTGAAGGTAAACTGCTTATGACCTTGTGTAACTTACATTTCCTTTACCGACTTAATATGATGAAACAAAATTGTGACGAAGCAAAATGAAAATTTAACGATGTTGTATCACCATCTAAGAGGTTAATTTCTTTTCTATCAAAATGTGCCTTTATTTTGTCCTAGTATCTAGAATACCCATCAATAATTGAAATAGTGTGCTATGTGTGTTTTTATAAACCCTATAATGCATTTTTAATTGGAGAAAGAAAGATGGCTCTCTTTAACAGACTCAGATATGTTTTGTCAGTTATAGGAAGAAATATAGATATTGTAAATCATGGCAGAACATCAAAGACAGGAATGTTTGTGACAACAACATTGTGGTCACAGAATGTTTGACCGTGGACGGATGTATGATATGATGTCTGATGATTATGTGTCTGAGCTGAAAAATGTTTTCCAAACACCAGACTAGGGGAGTAATATTACAAAGTTAAAGTGACCAAGTGATGTGGATTTACTATATCCAAATTATATTACAAAATACTAGTCATTACGTCCAAATGCCCTCAGATAGGTTACGATGTCAAATGGAATATGTGGGTCATCTTGTACTATATCCCCCTCCCCCCCCCCACATGGATGCTCCCTACTGCATTACGTTCCTCAACATCTGGACTTTATTATATGGGATGGAACATGCCAAAATTTATATCTTTGAATGCTAGCTCTGACCAATGTTTAGCACGCTAAATTTTGGGACAATACTAATGAATTTTAAAGTTAGGTTTAAAATGTTCCCAGATTTATCCAGCCCATCCCCCCCCCCCCCTCCACTCGTCCCCGATATATTTCAATGGGAATTGGTAATAGAGCAACTTGATAATTTGTAAACACAGTTCCTTCCACTTGGCAAGTTCTAACAAATACAAAACTAATTTGAACACAAAAAGGAAAACAAGTATATCCTTCACGAGTGAAAGGAAAATGTAATTTAAGCTTCTTTATAAGTGCTAATATATAATTTATATTATTAATATTTATACAGGCAGTATACTGCTTGACTTAAATGCTCTGATGAACAATACAATAACTACTACATACATTCATTACAACATCATCTTTTTTCCTGGCCACTATGAGGAGGATAACAATAGATTGAACACAGATTTTATAAGTTTTCATGCAACAATACTGGCTACAAAGCACCAAAAACAAAATTTCCTTAAAACAATACATATAAAATTAAAAACCAAAAATGAGTGATGACAAACAACCACCCTGATCCATTTAATTCCATATATTGGTCCCCCTTTTTTTATCAGAATCATGTCTTAGCCAGTATTTTTCCTGCAAAACAAGCAGTTATAATTTGTCTGCAGCCATGTTGAGATCTTCATCAGCAAGGCTGTGTATGGCATATAGGAAGCTGAGGGTGGAGGAGGGAGAATAGGCTGCAGCAGCCTGTAGCCTGCACCCAGCTAGGCTGCATATGACATATTCTTTTGTGCTGTTCAGTTTCACACAATGGGCTCACAATTTACTGGTCTGTATCGAGATCATCCCTATTGTTTGTCATTGATTCATTCTAGCTGGGCAGGAGTTTTCAGCTGCTGCAGCTGTTCTTTGTTGACTCTGTGGCTCTTCAATGATGGTCGTTTTGAAATAATATTAAAGCTATCACAAAGAAGTAAAATCTAAGTGTACAGACAAGTAAGAGCATAATGTCCTTTCTAGTTACCTATACCACATCAAACATAGGATGCTGAGGTGGCTGCAGCAGCATGCAGCCAAGCTGAGTAGGATGTGTAATCTTTTTTGCTCCACAGTTTCACATAATAGACACTGCATGTCTGTATAGAGATCATCACTATTGTTTGATATTGATTCATTCTAGCTGAGCATGATTTTGCAGCTGCTGCAGCCGTTCTTTGTTGACTCTGTGGCTCTTCAATGATGGTAGTATGAAAGAATATTAAAGCTATCACAAAGAAGTAACATCTAAGTGTGCAGAGAAGAGCATAATGTCCTTTCTAGTTACCTATACCACATCAAACATAGGATACTGAGGTGGCTGCAGCATACTGCAGCCAGGCTGAGTAGGATGTGTAATCTTTTTTGCTCCACAGTTTCACATAATAGACACTTCAGGTCTGTATAGATATCATCCCTATTGTTTGATAATGATTCAGTCGAGCTGAGCAGGATTTTACCACTGCTGAGGCTTTTCTTTGTGGCATGATGCCGTAAAAGGAGGCCTTAGTTTGGGATTTGTATCCCACTAGAGAAAACTCATAAATATTTGTATGGTATTCTTTAGAAGAATGAACATATCAAATGCCATTATTAGATTACTATGCATAATAGCACACTTAATGTAAGCCATCCGTCAGTTTTCATAGCATTACTCGATTCAAAATCACAATTTTTGTATCATAAAATTTGCAAATTAATATCCTGAAAACTCAATGAATATTTGTATGACATTCTTTAGAAGTATGAACATATCAAATGCCATTATTAGATTACTATGCATAAGAGCACACTTAATGTAAGCCATCTGTCAGTTTTAATAGCATTACTCAATTCAAAATCACAATTTTTGTAAAAAAAAAATTGGAAATCAATATTCTGAAAACTCATGAATATTTGTATGACATTCTTTAGAAGAAGGAACATATCAAATGCCATTATTAGATAACTATGCATAAGAGCACATTGAATGTAAGCCATCTGTCAGTTTTCATAGCATTACTCGATTCAAAATCACAATTTTTGTAAAATAAAAATTGCAAACATCCTGACAGTAATTAGCTGGTGTTTACTTGGAGCATAAATAAGTAAGTTATTTGACAGTAGGTGTTTGACTTATAGCTTAAATAGAATATCTGTTACTTATACATTAACAGAACTGCAACAAATTTATGCCAATATGAAGTGCTGTTAAATGCAAATATTCAAAAGATTTTTCACTTTCAGACACCACTGTAGGTGCAATATTAACATTGTAATGTACACCATGGTTAAGCTGTATTGCAGCATTGGACAAGTTATAACTGCCTGTTTCACAAGCAATTAGTGTACTTATCTGACAGTGGGGGCAACTTCACTACTAGAAAAACTAGCAACCAATGAAAGAAGGTGAACTGGGGACAAATAGGTCTCTGCCCAACTGTGTGAGTGATGTAAAACACTTTTTATACCCAAGTCTTCATATTAAAATCTTCACATAATTACAAGGCTAAGCCATACAAGGCTGTTTGAAGATTTACTGGATGCCTATATTTCATCTCCTTCAAATGATTTGTATTCACAATTCAATGATTTCTTATCAGACAGCACAATTCTTAGAAAAGTGATTACACACCAAACCAAAATATAAATACATATTTTGAATATTTTACAGTCGCCTGTAGTACAACGAAATATGCTAGAGCGATCCAACAAAGAGTCAGTATAAACAATTTTTACTGTAACTTTAGAAGAACGAAGTAAACAAGATATAAGGAATGATTAGTTCAGTTAGACAGTCAGGTGCAATTAAGAGCCTTATAAGTAAGGATGAGAGTTTATGTATGTGATCCTATGATAAACTGGTAACCATGAAGATCTTGAAGAATTGGTGTGATGCGATCTTGTTTTTGTGAGAGGGAGAATTTTGTAATAACTGCAGTCTTGTGATATCATTTAGTGGTAAACCCGACGAAGAGACCAGAAACTAGTTTAATCTTAATTAATCCTGCTCTTCCCACTTTAAGTGTCTCTCGGGATTTCAGTTTTCTGCCATTTCACTGAACCTTCGAAAAGGAAAGTGGCTGTTTGAGGCGTCCCTACCTCGACGTAGGAAGGAATTTCAAGTGACGTAGAATTCTTATCGTTTCACATTTTGGTCCCTGCTGCGATTTCAGCTTGGAAGCTGGAATTGAGAGAAGGGAAGAAAAAATTAAACCTTGATATACGACGACAAAAGAAGCTCTGGTTGTAACTCCTGGTGACTGTAGTGGTCAGTAGTAGGAAACGAAACAATGTCACAAGCACCGTCTGTATTTCTCAAAACATATTTTCTCTATTCTTTCCAATTCTTTAATCTTTAAGTGGACATCCAGGTGGATAATCAAATTTGTGCAAATGTCCCTACCTTTTAGGAAGTTCTGAAAAAAATTGGTAATAAAATACAGTGGAATAACTTTATGGACAATGATTGGCCATCTAGCAACTCCAAATCGAGTACAGAAATGCATATTGTCAATAAATTTCATTGACTTGAATTTTGGAAACGCCATTGAAGTCATTTATGCCCCACAAAGAGGAAGGGGAACAACTCCACTTCATCTACAACTTCCCAAAGTTATGAAACTTATAAAGTATGGTATACCTTACTACAAAGGGACTATACAAGCATAAAGAAGTTCCTTATCATGGTATCTTAGCAATACACATACAACAGTGTTCATACATATTAAGGGACTATACAAGCATAAAGAAGTTCCTTATCATGGTATCTTAGCAATACACATACAACAGTGTTCATACATATTAAGGGACTATACAAGCATAAAGAAGTTCCTTATCATGGTATCTAAACAATACACATACAACAGTGTTCATACATATTAAGGGACTATACAAGCATAAAGAAGTTTACACATACAACAGTGTTAGTACATATTAAGGGACTATACAAGCATAAAGAAGTTCCTTATCATGGTAACTAAACAATACACATACAACAGTGTTCATACATATTAAGGGACTATACAAGCATAAAGAAGTTTGTTATCATGGTATCTAAGCATTACACATACAACAGTGTTCATACATGAGGAAACTTAATGAAATTGGATGATGTCATCTGAAACTCACCTCTGGAAATTATGCACAGTGGATCCACCAATGATGATCTTTACACCAGGTGTAGCTTTATTTAAATTATAAATGGCAAGGATTTCTTCATAGGTGATACCTCCAATGATGAATACAATCACATCTTGAGGCCTGTTGGGCGTAAAACAGATACAAACAGTTGTTACTTGGCAAGGTAAATTTCTTTACTATCTGTCACTAGGTAACAAATTTGAGGGTGTTGCCATTGGATACCTGTGCAACTTTGGTTTCATGCTGTAACAGACTTTGATGACAACCAAATAATATTCACATAATAGTCACATTCTAATCACATTAAAGTCACATGATAGTCACATTGTAGTCACATAATAGTCACATTGTTCTTGGATTTCATACTTGGACAATTGGTGACTTCCTATGACCAATGGTTGAGATGCAATTCAATACCCAAGAATGTGTAGCAACCTGACCATCCTTTATAAGTTCACCGATCCATTACTCTGTGCATAACACATTTGAAGGGCTTGACACATGGTGAGAGGCAATGCCATGGTATAAGTTGAGGGCCGGGGCAGACTGGAGTGATGAAATGCTACAGTCTTGGTGATCCAAACTGAGGCATGGGGTCTTGAAATATGCAGTGCACGAGGCGTCTCAACAAATAGCACCGTTTGCGATCAAGCCCATATTACCTGAGATCAGGTGGACCATGAGGAAATAGGGGCCTTCGGCATCTCAACCTGGCATGCACCTTCAGGTGCCTTGGGACACAGGGGCACACCAATTCCAAGGCAGAGAGGTCAATCTGCCCCTGATTGAGGGCATGACTTAACTGAAAAAAGATGGATTGGGGGTGAGGGGTAGGGTAGAGAAGGGGAGGGGAGGGAGGATTGAAAATGACATGATCCAAACACCCTAACAAATTACCTTCACGTACTGTAATGATAAAACTAACCGGCTACTAACTTTGATGGGAGTCTTTCCGTGACACAGCAAATGTCAGTTTTTAATGAAATTGTTTACTTTGCTTGCACATATATACAAGTCGTCCTTCATTTCATTACCTTTCTTTAAGTTGACTGCTCCCTACATAAGGGTAAGCCCCTTCTCTCAATTTTCCCTTCAGGAGCTGATCCAGGGTATCGTGTACTTGCGGTGTGTGTTGTGTGTAAATATTCTCCACTCCCTGCACCTCAGCAAAAAAAAAAAATAATAATATTATTCGATATCCAAAATCTTGTGAATTTTTCTGAAGTGGGGCAAGTCATGCAATATTAGTCAATGAGGGCTAAAAGTGACAATTCCACATTTTGTTCCAAAATAAATTAATTGGATTTTATGAGATGAAACACTGCAGCTCCACCATACGCCATGTCACAAGTCCAACCTACATGGACGAAAGTGAAATTGTAGATATGGCTACACACCTACACTATTATATTACTTCTGACCTATGAAATATGGAAAAATGAACAAGTTACATGATGTATATCATATATGATAATGAGTCAATTTTAAAGTCAAGCCAAAGAGAAATATGAAGCGTCAGTCAAATCTTGACGACTGTGTACCAGTGTTGACCTGCCAATGAAACTGGAGCATGAGAACAATTATCCCGAATTGGATTATCTTAATCCTGGTTGGAGTTTCGTAAAAGAGCCTTTCATATTCTGATAAATTAGAACATTTTTCAAATCTCATAGTCTTGCATGTTCTTGCCAATCCTTGTCACCATTTCACAAAAAAACTGTGAATGGACGTAGTCAAGAAATTTCATGAGACTTGAGAGTCAAACGAAAACAATAACTTTGAAACAACCCATCTTAAGAAAGACATTCATGAAACCATTTCACATCTAGAGATCAAATATTAAGACATGAAAAAGTAGTTCCACCACACAAAACCCCTCTTCAAACTTAAATGTAAGTCAACATAAACATCAATTAAAACAAAAGCCAGCTTGTACAAAACTCCTCACAGAAGAGGAACCTAACTTGTAAAAATATGTCAATAAAACAAACCCAAGACACGAAAAGAATATACCTTCAGCCCCTTAAAGAATCGTTTGGTCTTTGCGATCGTGTTTTCCTGCCCAAAGAGGTCGGCACCGCTTCTCGACCGTCCTCCACCATACTCGACTACCCTGTGCACCATCTTTTAAAGACAAAAACAAACATTAAGTATGGAAAAGTGGAGTGTTAGTTGGAGTGTTAGCTCAGTGGTTAACGCCGGTACCTTCCAATCATAAGGTCCCGAGTCACTCCAAGACTAATGTATGTCGTCCAGTTACAGAGTTGTTAACAATTGACATTTCAAAATCATGGACGTTAAATATGAATCTAAGAGACTGACTTCGGTCAGCTTACAGCTTTGATAAGCCAATGATGGCTTCTTCGCGAGTTCCTGCTTGCAGGAGGATCTAAAAAATACAAATACAAAAGGGGAATTTTTCAAGAAAACAGTTGGTTCTTCAGATTCTACAAGCTATCCAACATCTATGGAGCCGGCTGAGAGAATGAAACCATTGATATATTACAAGGTGAGGTGGTATGAGTGGGAGGGAATGGGCAAGGATACTTATCATCCACAGGCTGTTTGTATCCAGATGAGAAAAACTCAAAATGCCTACAAAAGTTCCTTAGTTTGATCAAATCTTCACTCTCTTCTTGAGAAACAATCATCAAAAATTGGGGGAGCAAAATGCATGCAGTTTGCTTCTGAAGGGTGCCAATGACATTTTTTCGTCAAATGGGTGTTACTCTAATGTCGAGCAAGTAATAAGTGCATTTGCTTTGATCCTCAACACTTCGTTGCCAAGTTGTCCACATACCAATAATCATGTGCAAAAAGCAAACTAGAAACCTAGATCAAATTTTGACACATTTTTCCAATATTTGGTATATGGAACGTCACTGATCAAAGTTATATGAGATTACGGTAACAGATTCTATCATAAAATTGATGAAATCACTGTGGGAAGTAACTGCTCCACCAGATGGAGCGAATGAAAGATTGAAACAATTTCTATCAATTTTTTTCTTTCCTTTCATCTCTCCAACCTTTGTTGACTAATCCTCTTACATTAATCTCTTTTGTGTTCTCCCTGCTCATTAACCTATCTGTGTTTTGTGTGCTTGTATGTTGTCCCTTGTAGTTTCTGTTACTTGTCATTCAGCCTCTGAAGAAGATCCTGCTAGGATCGAAATGTCAGGCCCACTTACTTTTACACATCCTCTTACACAGTCTCTTTAGTGGATAAGCAGTTTGCTAAGAGCTTTTGTTTCATTTTATTTTGATTTTAGTTTTTTTACATAAATATAAGGTATAATTTGGATTATCTAGATCTGACCCTTCATTCCCACATAACTAAGACTGCCAATACCCATCTAAACATTTTGCATTCATGTTTGATTTATATACTACACATGGACAATTACTGCACAAAATCATAAAAAACAGACAAGTATAAACTGCCCAAGCACTTTACAGTTTGTGCTTCCGATTGTGCACAAAATCATACAACGTACAGTCCATTAAAATGAATAATGCATACTACAATTTGGATACCTGTATTATTCATAAGTTTTGACGCCACATTTCAGATTCCATCTGACACATTGTTTAATGATAATTTCTTTGTTGTTTTTTCTCTCTGCGCATTGCCTAGTAACCGATAGTAAAAGGGTTGGTGATCAATTTGGGGGTTGCAAGCAATATAGTTTGGAAAGTGCCTTTTTCTTTTAACAGAATATTTATTTCTGTCTCACCTGTCTATCCTCTTCATTGACTCCTCTCCTCCTCAGGGCATCCATCAGGCCAACAAAGTTACTGTTACTGTGATTCTCGTACCTCAGGCCGTACAACCCAACTAATCTACACGCATCGAGAGGACGAAGTTTCTCTTTACCCAGGAGTTCCTTGATTCTCTGTTTGGGGAAATGAAATTATTCAAAACTTAGGAGATGCTTTCAAACGAGAGTCCACAGACAGAAAATTGGAAAAAGTACAGAAGCAATTGTAGATAGGAGAAGCATAGCTCGGCATAGAGTAGAATACAACTGTATGTCAAATACACAGAATTATGTCATATATTACACCATATCCCAAGGCTGCTTTTATCGCAGTTTATACGCGTCAAACAGCTCATCTTGTATTAAGCACCTAAGGTATACTTCCTCAGATATCGCAGATAGCCAAAATTACAAACACGATGGGCAAATTGCCACAAAAATGCAAAGATGTATAGCAGTATTTTTTGTATTGGACTCTGAAACATTCCATTTTTTTTACTATTTTCTGAGAAATGGAAAATTTCTTGAACCTGAAAACAGCTTCAGAAGATGTGAGCACTTAAATTAATCCTAGGCACCTGTGAATGAAATACCGCCACAAAGGGCATGGTTGATAATCTCTGGACTTTGGACACTTAACGGTCAAAGTCCTATCAAACTCCAAGACATCTTTGTGATCTGCTGCCGAAAAAAGTTGCAGTCTGAAAGCGAAGGTCATTGCCAAGATGTACCTTGACATATTTATCACAATATTGATATGAATCCCTCCCTATATTTTATTCTCTTACACAAAAAATCTCCCACCTTCAGATATTGAAAAAGGTTCTCCCTACACCTCCACCCCCTCCCCCAACCCCACTCCCTACCAATTCCAATTTTCGTTTTAGAGTTTGTCTTTGCAGAGAGTTTTTCCTACCTTCAAAGCTTCATTGTGATCTGACTGACAGGCCAACTCTTGTTCAACTTCGGAAACTTCGAGGAGGTTGTACAGGTTGACGATTCTGGACAACTCTCCGACGACCGTAACATGTTTGGCAACTGTCCCAGACATCTTCTTAAATTGCGGGTAATTCTCCACAAAGGACTAAAAACAAGTAGGTAAGTTTGTAGAAACAAAATGGTCACAGAAAAAAAATACAAGTATTTCTTCAATTAAATAGTTAGGCATTTCACAGATATATGCATGTACACTCCTAAGTTTAACAAATGAAATTTTCAAAGTTGAATGTACAAGTAGATATTGCGGTTTAGGTTTAGTAGCATCTACTACACATCTAGCCGGGCTCACCCATGGATGTTACACAGAACGTTCTCCATGCCGTCAAATTATAGCCATTATGCTGCTTAATCTGCCAAATACAAACACACTACATAAGAGTTTTTACTGCAACTTGCAAATTCTACCGCTTAGATATGATATCACGATCAAGTGGTTTCCTTCTGTAAATCAAATCACGAACAGAAAACTAACTTGAAATCATACTTATTTTAAGCAATCTTTTGACTGCGGAAAACATTGGCCTACACTGTGATTTCAACCAGTAACAAAGCTAAGTACTCTAACAACTGAGCTGTCCTAGCCGTAAGTTGCTAACAATTCTTCTAAACCATTCTTTGGAAACGTAGTTTGTTCGAGAACAACCGCAAAGCCTAGACTACAAGCGGCTCCATATTTTCACTCTTCCAGACAACTTGTAAATGGAAAAGAAAATCTTGAATACTGTGGTAACGAAGACAAACGTCAATGTACCAACTACGTTTGTATGTTGTGTTGAAATTAATGTAATAAAAAATTCCAACAACCACTTAATGCATAAACCTGCAAACACTAATTTCAAATACGATCTCTCAAAATAAAAATCTCTTTTACAAGTCTTTGCTGTTGTACACAGTGTTTGCAGGTTGAACAGAAAAGTTGTGACTGATTTGCAAAAAAGCAGACATACTTTCATATCAGCGATGGATTCAATCTTCTTGTTGCTTTGAGATTTTTTCTGGAATTCATCCATCAGTTCTTTGATTTTACTTCCAATTTCGCCAAAATTATTGTATAAATTCTACAAACGAGAGAAAACAAGCAATATTTAGCATTTTATAGATGCCAGCGAATGGGTGGCATGGAGGGGGGGGTGGAGAAATTATAGACACAGATTGGTTATATATACAACAAGAAGTGGTCTTCCCCTAACATTCATACTAGTAGTAATCATTGTAGTCACTGAAACCTACTATAAATATAACATTTAACTAGATAA
>KN890413.1:4817-18668 GCA_000934455.1 Apostichopus parvimensis
CAAAATGACACTTGAGGTATGGGATGGGTAAATAATGTGTGGAGTATAATAGTGTTATGTATGACAGGTGTTACTCAAAATTACACTTGAGGTATGGGATGGGTAGATAATGTGTAGAGTATTATAGTGTTTATGTATACTATGTGTAACTAAAAATGACACTTGAGGTATGGGATGGGTAAATAGTGTAGAGTATAATAGTGTTTATGTATGATTGGTGTAACTGAAAATGACACTTTGCTTCACTTTCATATTAAAAGTTCAGGGTAATGTAGGTTTAAGGTAATTGATTACTTAAACACTGTCATCATAGGCTCCGTGGGTTCTCGAACATGGAATTGAGTTGCATTTCCTCAGAGGTTACATGTCATTGACATGGAATTGAGTTACCTTTATTCACAACTGGGCCGGTGCTGTTATGTCACATGCAGTCAATGACATGTGGTCTCAGGAAGATTGTGATTTTAAAGCCCGAAGTGAAATGTGTTTGTATTGAGGAAAACTTCCACGGTGCTTCCCAACTTCTACAAATGTCGTGTATTACGTTAGTAAAATATGAGCTAGATGGATTGATTGAACTGTTAGCTACCATCGAGCCAATTTCTTTGACCACCTGTTCTGTCCACATGCAGACTGCACTGATTCAACTCTGAAAAGAACTGCCTTCCGAGCTTATTATAACTATTAGTCGTAGGCTGAAATATTGCAAGTCAACAAAGTTTTGAGTTAAACTCATTAATCCTTCTTAATGCTACATCTACTGGACATGGAAATCTGGGTATAGTTCCTATTCTGGGAGGAGTTCACTTGAGCTTTCCTTTTCGATGTTAATCTTGTATGCCATCCCCCTTGATTCAGTCTACTGGAAGTATAACCATTAACTGTCTCTTTATGTTGCAGACTCTACGGGAAGACGTCAACCGCCAAACCGAACGTGAGAAATTGTTACAGAAGAAATACTCTGATCTTATGTACGAGAGAGACATCCTCGCTAGCCAGATACAAAGTGCCGAGGCAGAAAGAAGGAAGTAGAATCACTTTGGGCAGTTACAGGAGAGCAGATGAGAAATGGAGCTAAAAAAGAAGTATTTGGGGAAACTGTGTCTTTACAAGATAGGGAAGTCTAACTCACTGCTCACCAGTCAGTATGCCATCTGCTCTCGTACCGCAAGAAAACGTCAATTTTAAATGCCTATGCGATGACACAGAAACTGCTACATATGCTCAAGTGAATGTTTCCCAAAAATGATCAAAGCCTACATTCCCTCATTTCATTGAAAGGTTAGGAATGTTTCGTGTGGTATTGATAATTCAGCGAGTCTTTGTGATTACATAAGAACACTGAGCAATGCTTGTTTTTGCCTAACTTTTTCTAGTCCCCTTTCTATGTGATAATATTTTATCATTTACAGAATAAGCCAGTCCTGCTGGATAAAGACATTGTAAGTGGTTGGGTCTGTGGGTCCCGCTTAAAGTACTTGTAGAAAGTTATGAAATCTTTCATTCGTACTAGTTGTGTATATACTTAATCTGGTCATCCAGTTTGTTGATAATTTTCATCCTTCTCACTTCTAATACAATTTGATACCTGTTGACGGAATTCAGACTTTCTTCATCGTAAACCATTTCTTAAAATCATCCAGATGAAGATGAAAAGTGTTAAATGAATTTGACCAACAATAACAGTTATTGACAAACATGATACTGGCACATATTGTATTTAAGTAAACAATAACATGAGGATAATCACATTGTAAATCTTGATGCCAGATATTAAACCATGTTATTTTACTTATGTGATGCTTTTAATCCTCTTGAAATTATGCATCTATCAAATGATCACTGTTTCATCACTACATTAAATTGCACATTAGTGCAAGTTGTATTTAACAGAAGTGCTTTGTAAACACTGCTACAGCAGCCAATGCTTTGTTCTTGGTATGAATTGTCAATTATGCTGATTAAAAATAATAGAAACATGATTTGTTGTTATTTTCATTTATTGTCATCTTTTAATATTAATGCTGTTATACTGTAACAGAATCTATCAGTGTTTCAGGATGAAATGATAAAGTCTGTAATTTTCAACAGGAGAAGGAAAACCAAAAGAAGTGATGTAGACACAGATGGTTAATGGCAGTTCCTACAAAACAAAAATGTAATATTTTATGATTAACAAATGTCAAAGATTTAAAACTTGCTTTTTAAGATGTAAACACTAAATTATTCCATGAAGACGCTTTATGACGGTACTCCTACAAGCAATAGTCATTCCAACTTACTTTTGTACTGTTAGGATGGTTAACCTTTCTCTTGTCAACGTAAGGTGTTAATATGCATATATGCATATGCATACTTAATATGCATACATGTCATCATGGGGAGAGAAAATGATTCTGTGTATACGAAAGAACTCGCCCCAACATACGATGCTGACTTAAAATCTTAAAATTAGAATGCCAGAAATTCCCACAAGCTTTAGTACAGCACTTGATGAATGTGTTAAAATTAAAAATTGTAGTAAAATTCAACACAACGGTTGAAACAAATCTTTGCTTTTACTTTCGCTAGGAATGTTTAACACTAGCAAATACTACAAACTGATGTACATTACACCAAGATCTGTGAAACTTTGCAAAACACTTCAGCTAGTTTTATGAACAAAGGTCAATAGTTATAGGAAATGCTACTGATATTTGTAGGTGTCTTTGTAATGCAACAGATACTTTTTAAGAAAAGTCACCCAGGAAAGAATCTGGGCACGAAAACCAAACTACCGAACGACTGATCCGCTCTCAACCCCAGTCCCCTTGCATTGAGACTGTGACATCATCGTCGGGTGTGTATCACCATTCCCCTCGAAAGGGAACAGATGCTACACATGATCTTAGCCAAAATGCACCAGATATACTACTACCACCCAGTGGGGCATGTGCACTGTATGAAACTATTTGCAATAGTCTCTTTTAGGCGGCATAGAAGCGGACGATCTTACTGAATGGGAAGATCATCTAAAGTACGACTGTTTCAAATAAGAGGATATAAAAGACTAATTCTTCTCCTTTACAAAAAAATAAACTCCATTCATATCAAGAACAGTTAAGATCATTGTATCAGGGCAAGAAATCTTCCTTTTCAGATAAACAATCTTAAAAGCCATCAAAACTGTTTTTCACATTCAGCATACCACTAAACCTACAACTATGTGAGATAGATAAATCTTATCTGCCTAATGAATTATAAACAACTGACAAGAGATGTGACTCAAAGCTTACCAAAAATGAAAACATTTAAATTATTTTACAAACTATGCAAATACCACTTGGCTGTATGTAAAATGAGGCTGGCTGATTGACTTTGCCTAAGGGTTGGATATGATGTACGACAATTATTTTTACATTGGCATCACTATGTAATTATTTAAAGCGAGGTTGCAATAAATGCTGCATGAGATATCAAAAGGTTTACAATGGAAAGATTAAATGTTGCTTCAAAGTATCTATTATACAAGCAGTCCACTCACAAAAATGTTGTTTCATCTCTGTCACATATCTTCCACAGAACCTCTGTTTGAATATGTTTTTCTCTTGGAAGTCATGGTTCGATCTTTAAACCTGGTTCCTTCTTCAACACTCTTTGAAGCAATGTCTCTCTATTTGACCCTGGTTCTCTATTCAAAGTCTTTGAAGAAAGTTCACACAATGTGATGGTATAACCCTCATTATACATTTTTCTTTAAGAGCTTTATTCAAAGCAGGTGTGTTGAAAAGATCACCATTGGCATTAAGTGTCTGTGATGTACCACTGTGATGTACTGTCCTCAAAACACATTGATCACTTTGTTGACACCACATTCCTTTCATCAATGTCGCCCTCTTCATTAAGTGCTACTCTGTAAAAAAGAAGTTTTGCTGAAATGTTCAGCCGTCTTTAAAGTATCTACTCAAGCTGTTTTTTTTATCTCTAGGGACGATACTCTGGAGAAACTCTCCACCTTGTTGCTGATATGTATGTTTCTTTCATGTTGTCCTCTTCAGTAAATACCTTTGCAGTTCCTTCATGATAGGTTAGTTTAATGTTAACTATTCAAACCTCAGCTTCAAATAATCTACTATACTGCAGTTCCTCTCTCTAAGTTTTGCTTGATCTCTGTGGTGTATTTTCCATAGAACCTCTCAATCTTCTTATTGAAGCGCATGTTCCTTTCGTTGATGTAATCGATGTCGTCCTCTTCATTGAACGCTCTTCTTCTGCTGTATTTGGACCTCTTCTCGATCCTGTGAATCAAAACGGCGGGTAAAAGTGAAGCAAACAAAATAAAATCATAATAAATTGTCAATATTGTAAGGCCTACCCCTCTGTGATATTGCTGCAAACAATATACATACATATATATATATATACATATTTACAACCCTAAATAAGGCAATGATGTGAGTCAACTACTGCCCGGAACAACCTAGACACATTTCACAAATGCTACCGACATGTATTATTATGAAAATGTCTCTAGTGTGTTTTTAGTGCACTGTCACTGCTAAACACAAAATTAACATCGAATTGTAAAAGAGAACTTGAAATGTTCTCATCTCCTTTCTGAGCCTCTGAGGTGATAGACATGAAATACACATGCTTTAAGTGTCACACTTACACACCTTAAAATGAACTCCGGCACCCCCCCCCCCCTCCTCCCCAGATGATACCTCTAAGCAAAAACAAACGGTTCATGAACCATCCAATGCCCCACACATGAAAGACATGGCAAAGTCAATATTAAATTCATTGGCAAAAGATAGATGGCGAAAGAAAAGAAAAAAGAAGCTCATGAATATAAAGTAACATGTTCTGAATGAGGGATTTCCTGAACACAACCATTAAATGACTTCCACAGTTCTTTGATGGCCTATGCGCATAACGTCAAACCGCCTTAAAAATGTAAAGAGCATAAAAGAAGCAATGGTACGACTTACTGTTTTTCTAAATCTGCGACCATTCTGTTTATACCTTCCTCTGAGTCCTTGTGAGTACCTTGCATCAGGGAGTCTACGCTGGGGTACATGTCCGTCCCCCTGAAATAAAATAAACGATATGACTATAAGGAAATACTTTAATAAGGATTGACATTATATGCAGCAGTATTGAGTAGCGGTTTCAAAGTCTCTGAACTTGGTCTCATATCAAATGCTATTAGCCTCCATGCAGAAACTGTATACATCTTTGCACTTGCGCAGCATGTGGAGTGTTAGTTCAGTGGTTAACGCCGGTGCCTTCCAATCATAAGGTCCCCGGTTCGAATCACTCCAAGATTTATGTATGTCGTCCAGTTACAGAGTTGTTGACAATTTATCATCATGGACGTTAAATATGAATGTAAGAGACTGACTTCGGTCAGCTTGCGGCTTTGATAAGCCAATGAGGCTTCTTCGCGAGTTCCTGCTTGCAGGAGGATCTAAAATACATACAATTTGCCCATTTTGCATACAATCTTGGCGATGCAATAGAAGATAAATTATTCCCAGATAAAAATATTTATTTATGTAATATTAATGCAGCTGTTCGTTGTTCTTTCTATATGCTGAATGGCTATTCAAAGTTTAGCTGTAAATTGATGGCACAAAAAAAAAAAATATTTATATATATATGGGATGTAAAATGAAAATGAACTTCAAGCTTCCAAGCAATTTCTGCTGCAGTTGAAATTGACACAATTATTGTATCAGGGGATGTTTTGCAGAAATCCTAGCCCATTTTGATGCCTCAACTCAGCATAATATAACAATGAGAAATAATGACTAAAAACATCAAAATTCCATCAGAAAGAACAAATGCAGTACTCCCCTATCCTTAATGATTGTAATTGTTAATTCTTGATGTGACTTTGATCAAGTAACCAACCATTAATTATCCTGGACACCATTTATGTCATCTCACGGTAACATGACCACAATATAAAGTTGAACGCCGGTTCGAATGTTAGGGGTTGTTGACGACACTTCAAACGTGTGAATAATTTCAAAATGTGTATTTCTGCTAACTTAATATGTTTTCTCATCTCTTCTTTTGTTTCTGCTTACATTTTATCTTTCTTGTGACCATATTCTGCCATGTCCGGTTTCATCTGCTTCGTCAGTCTCTGGTATTGTCTATAGGAGGCTTGTTCGTAATCAGAGAATCCTTGGTCTGGATTCTTCCTCTTTTTCTTCCTCTCCCACCTGTCGGCATCCTCTGCAGTGACATCCATGACCTTCACTCTGTCGTAATCTTCACCCTTGGCCTCTGCAGCCTGTACGAGATGAGCGTAAATGTTGGATGTATGTTAAACCATGGAGTTATTACCGAACCCACTCAAACAAACTGGAGAAAACATTACACCTCTCTTATGCTGAAGTACATTCCTGGCTTTATAAAGATATTATTACATTCCTGGCTAATAATACCTACGCAATTGTAAGATACCTTTTGAATTTTAGTCATTATGTGCTCCAATGACCAGGAATTAATCCATTGATTGGAAGGCTTGAGGCTAGGGGAGGGAGGAAGGGGGGGTGGGAGAGGGAGGGAGGGAGGGTGATGCTACTGTAAGGCTTTCCTTTTTATATACTTGCTTTGAACTAAATGAACAACTTGGCAAATTCAGAACTTAGCCTAACTTATTTATAACATATTATTACAACCCAATTTTTTTTAAAATTTATATTTTACCTTTCTCTTTTCTTCTTCTTGTAAAATCCACTCTCCTTTCCTCTTCCTGGCCTCGTAATTTGACGGGAGCTTGTTGCGTCTGTCTTCTTCAACAACCTCTGCATGGTTCAACTTCCTTGCTTCATTCTATAACGGAGATGGAGAGATACATAGAAGAATAAAATAATATGTCTACTCATGAATATAACAATGAATATTATTTTGTCCAGTTTAATGATAACAAAAGTAATAAAGGATAATTTTATTGTAGCACTAGATAAAGCACAATTCCTCTTACAATCTATCAGTCTATTTGTTTCATTTCTTTGTTTACATGCTGTATATAATTCAAGTTTTCCATTCTACAATGTATGAGAGACTCCGAAGAAAAAAGTCAATGAAATAAAGCACTTGTCTCACTATTTATGAACATGAAACAATGCTTTTGTTTTCCCTGATAGCAATTACCAACCAACAATGTCTTCCTGTTATATGCTAATAGTATGTCGTACCACTAATTATAGACGATAATCTGTAACTTAATGTTTCAATATTTCCCGTAAACGATACCATGTGCAGTAAAATTCACTGAGCACGGTGGGTCCAATTTAATATGATGATCTTGAGACTTTGACCTGCCAAAATTTGAATTCATTGATGAATCATTTTTCCCGATCTAGCTTTTGCAATGTGATAACAACATGTACATCTTCATTTTACGTATTTGGAGAAAACAACTTGACGAAACTCTGGACAATTTCACTAAAGTACTGACTACTGAAGCTCAACATCTTTGAAAATAAATGACGCTGTACCGGTATCTAATATCATGGTGCTGTCTGCATTTAAAATGAGTGGAATGAGAAATGAAACTCGATTGGATGACCTTATGTAAATTCATGAGATAAGAAAAACACTATCCTTTGTTCTAATGCAAATATGAGAAGCCAAATTTAACAAAGTTCTAGAAAGAATACTTTGGGGATATACTTTCCAATTCTGTTTACATTGAACACAAACAATAATAAAACCAGTCTAGCAGATATCAGTAAGTTAACTCAAAAGAAGTTACTCGATAAATGTGATGACTTTGGACATAGCTATGCAAATTGGTATCATCCTTGGACACACGGAGGTGATTGATAGTACGCTTGTAACTATGGAACGCTACTACTGTTACACCTAGAGCCATATTGGTACTCTTACTACTAGAACTCAAAACTGGAAAGAATTCTAAACAGCAGGCTAGACTACCCACATATCCTAATAAACGAAGTGCGTATAGTGAGCATATGACGCCCAAGTTGAATTTCATGTGAAAGCTATATTTTACATCACATGGTTGAGCAATTGTTGAACAGCGCAGATGGCAACAACATAAGTTTAGACAATGAAATCAGTTTGCCCTTTTTCGCACGTGGAACACAAAAAGGGCAAACTGATTTCATTGTCTTAACTAAGTTAGTTGTTGTCTAAACTACAGTTGTTGCTGCTGTTTTACCATGCTGTTGCTCCAGCTCACGTTGATGTCTTAAATTCCGTTGTCTTAACTTACGTCGTTGTCTAAGCTTACGTTAAACTTAGCAACGAAATAAGCTTGCCCTTTTCGCGTTCCATATGTAAACTTTTGGTTACATTCCGTTGCTATGGTAATGTGTGTCATAATCGGTACCACATCAGATTCTGTCCCCATGAATATGCAACACCAGGAATTTACAATACGTTGACATTACAGTATGATTAGACATATATACTGTGCAGAGTGTATTGTAGAAAGATCGAAAGAATGGAGAATATTTTTATTATTTAAAAGCAGTTAAGTGGTACATTTCAATCCTTATCTATGCTTATATTGTCACTTTCATAACCTTTAACTACCCAAATAATCATATCAAGTTACCACGTACAGTACTACGTCAAACATTTTGTAAAGCACAGAGTGCCAAATTTTAATGTTTGTATGACATAAACTGTACGTGTAAGTACACTGACTCAAATGCTCAACTATATATATTGCTCGCAGGGAATGCTAGAAACTGTACAAAATGTAGCTCTCTTACTCTCTTTAACTGAAGTTCTCTGAGTTTTATCATCCTTCCAAATTTCTTCTGAGCAGCTGTTTTGGTAGATGAACCAGATGACGAAGCTCCTGATGATTTGCTTTTCACTCCAACATGTTTCACTGTTGATGTGCTTGTGCCTGGAGCATTCACTGTGTCTATACTTGCCATGATTAACTGGGAAAAGAAAAAAAAGAGTCATGACTCTTTAACTAACTTAGTCTAACTGTCCTATTTTACCTAGAGCATACAGTATATACCAGGATTATTTGGCCATAGGTTGTCCAGATGGATAAGAAAGAAATCCTGATAACCAAGTTTCTAATACTGTACCTTAGTAATGCTTGCCATTTTATTGTTAGATTTTGTGTAGGAAACAACTGTGCTTTGCTTTCATGAGGACACAATATGTTGTATTTGTAAATTGGAATTTGAAGTGGACTGCAGTGACAATGTTCTCTAGCTGCCACACTGATAAGTAATGCATTTGTGTATTCACCAATCAGCTAGACAAATTTAGGCAAATCTCTCCTTCCAATTTGAGTCAAAACTTTGTGTTAGTTGTTACATGGCTCCCATGCTTGAAACCCCAGAATTCTTCAAGACCAAGACATATCTTGCAGTTTAATATGAAGCCTACATACTAATGGGGCATTGTGGTCAAGTGGCTAAGGCAGTGGACTTGTGATCTAAGGATTAAAGGGTTGGAGCCCTGGCCAGATCATTGTGTTGTGTCCTTGGGCAAGGCACTTTATCTCCATTGCCTCTCTTCACCCAGGTGTATAAATTGGGGACTTGCCAGGTAACTTGTAAATATAGTTAAGAGCCCTGGTTTGTGGCCGCACCCTATGGGAAGTCCCCCGGGGGACACATGGTTGTGGTGCCCCAAGAGAGATTGATTGAATTGTGCACACTTTGGTGTGACAAGTTACCAATGACCAGGGCTAAGTTGTACATGCTTTGGTCACTCTTGCAAAATGTACACTAACCTCTTCCATTACTTTTGGAGAGCCTGGGTCATTCAAAGAGCCATGAATCCCAAACATGATATGCTGTAGCTCAATAACTTACAAGTTGAATGTGTTGAATGTTTAAGAACCAAAAGGTCATATCATGAGAATGATTCATATAAGGATTTTCCTTCCTTTTGTAGATTACACTTTAAGGGCTTTCAAAACCTAGAAAATGATGTTTCCTTTCCCTTGCCTTAACCAGATTTTTGCAATTTCCTGACAGTGTGGAAACCAATGTGTAACAAAGCACATTTAAGTGGAATCTAATCATGGCGTAAATGAAGTAACATAGGCCTAGTTGAATGATAAAGTTAAACCACAGGCAAAACAGAGAGATAAATACAGCAGTGCTCCATGCCACGTCAAGAGACCATTTCTTGTGCTTTTTACTCTGTCTTAGCATCACAGTTCACAAAATGCTTATTTTCATGGAAGTTGCTTTTAAGTTTTATGTGGCAAAATATGTCACTGTACCAACACCTTTATGTAGAAAAGCAGGAATAATATTGGATTTAAGGGGTCATGTCCCTGATTGCGTGGAATCGCCCAAAGACAGTGAACAAGATATGTGATAAGACTTTTATTTCGCGTACTTGATTCCCATCAAATTGTACCCTGTAGTGTAATGGAAACAGTAGTAACTAACACTGAGTGTGCCAAGCCTAGGCCTAGCTGACAATCTACGCTACGTTATTCTCTCTGCTATTACACAAAATCTGAAACTGTTCATTCATGTAAACTTACGGTTATCGATTGGTCAAACAAATTTTACTTAGGTGGAATGTCTTCAATCTCCGATGTTCACAATAAGCCCACTGATGCTCTCTGATTTTGACTCAACCTTTACGCTGTCTACGTTATGTCGTCGATACAGCGATTGTTACAGCCCACAGAATTCATACACAGCTTTGCCTACTCTGATCTGAACGTCAGAGCGAGAAATCAGTTGACCTTGCACCTTTTGTTTTATTCATGAGGAAGAAATTTAGTATTACCCGTGTAATTTTGATAAATTTGGGAAAATTTAACACAAATATCAATGGTTACTTGGCAAAACATTCTCAAGTCAAACAATAGTAATAAATCTGTTGTATTTGTTATACTACTCTGTCCCATTATCGTAGAAAAGGTCGATACTGGCTGTTTCGAGATGCATTGTGGGGGATAATTCTAATTAGATTTCAATCAATCATGTTAATTTGATGCGGTGATTCCGAATGATCGGGATACTGATCAGACACAAAAGTTTCTGAATTTTGACCATTGGAGCCATCGAAATTTAGAAAATTGCTGCCGATCTCGCCATGAATCAAATGCAGAACAACTTCAACCCACTTATGACGAAAATTATAAGGGTAAGTAAGATAACAGGACTTGATTTTAGTTGATTTGAGACTGACATGTCTTATATTTGTATAGATCACACAGTAACTTATGTCACTGAGCAGACTGTAGCAATACTGCCATAGGCCCATATGTGATTTTAACAATAGGGTATGGTATACATGTCACGAATAAGTGTGACTAACACAGGAGGTACACTAAATAGAGACAATAATATCAGACTAGTGACAAGGGTTGTGGGTGGTGGTGGGGACGGGGAAGGGGGTTGCTAGCCTGCTTGAGCTACTCCTAAAGGTTAACAAAATTATGAAAAGAATAGGAAATAAAGTGAGAGTAAAGGAAAAGAGCAAATAATTTTTCAGATTGGAATCATGAAAAAGAAGAAGAAAGAATATAGCCAGCCAGAGCCAGGCCTAGGAAGGGGACAGCTAACTTCACTGGAGGATTAATATCAGAACAACAATATAAATTTCAGTTTTATTTCAATATCAAGGTGCCAATGCGACACACCTTCACTGTGGAACAAAAGATGACACTCCTAAGATACTTTGAAAATGGTATGCTGGGACAAAGTATGGCCTACCACGATAAAATCATCCAGTGTGCCCAGGAATCTGGACTTGACTTTGAAGTAGTGAAGGTAAAGTGAATTTTAAATTATTGATCATTCCACATCAGCTTTCACAGGTTGAATTATTGAGAGCAATTTTGAAATGTTTACATATTTTGAAATGTTTACAGCCTTTAGCTGTTATTGATCAAATCAGAGTTGAATACATCCACATTATGGATCATTAGTGCCCATCAACTGATGGTCCTCAGGCTATGGGATGCCGGGAGATGATGGCGACTGAAAATTTTGCAGTGGGTCGCAGGCCAGAGTTTTCCAGATGTAATTTTTTGTTGTTTGAAGTTTGCCAAAGTTAGCTTTTGTGCCTTCTGAGCATTGAATCTGAGGGGTGGGGGTCTGGTGGGTATAATGGGGCCCAATTATCCACATGCAAGTTCCTGGGGTGTGGGCCGGCCCTGATGTTCGTGAACCGCTGCTTTACATAAAGTGACTGTGCTTGCTCGTACACATAATGTATAACACCCTCAGGTCTCTGGATAGATGGGTTCCAGCATACATGTCCATTCGTGGTGAACACTGAAAATGAATTTAACCAATTATATTCACCCATTATGGGAAATTGGTGGGGGCGAGGGGTAGGGAAATTTCTTCCGATGCAAAGTTCTACCCATGTGAGGACCATATACAGTAATTCTCAAGTTTGTGTAAACTATTAACTTTTGTTGGGTAGGATTTGGGGGGGGGGGGAGAAGGTACTTTGGAAATGGAAGAGTGCTCTCAAATGTGAATAATTGGCAGAAAGGAGTGGGTGGTGCCAGAAGCATGTCAAAGTGAAAGAAACATGTCCTGCAGTAGCAGACTGGGTTTGTAAAGCGTCTCCAATGCCAGTTAAGGAGGTTGGGGTAGGGAGGTGCCCCATTTTATATACTGGCTAAGGTACCGCCTCCATTTAAACACCACTGAATGTTGGTCTGATTCCTATCTAGTCCCCACCCACTCCCATCCCAAATTCTAGTAAAGCCTGTGTCAGTCTAGCTAGGGTCCTTGGTTGTACATGTATGCAATTTAACTTTATATGGATAGGCAGCTGACATACAATATACAAAGCCTACAGTATGAAAAAAAAAACTCAATCAGCAATGTCCAGCTGCTAAAGTTAGGGAAGTAAGGTTTGTTTGGCTGTAGATATTATCATCAATATTGTTTGTGTACAGTACAGAATTACCATTCACTTTTTGTAGCATCTTGGTCGATGATTCTTCGTCACATGCTCACATGCGCACATTATGGTCATCAATTGACTTACTTATAGAGAGAGCAGGTGTTCCATTCTAGGTCTGTCCTGAATTCAGCTAAATATAGATCTGGCAATTGCATAAGGTTCTGTTTGTAACAACTGTAAGCGTCAAGGAATTTCAGTGCAGCATATATTTTGCTATCACATAAGGGCCAACTTGCTAGTTAGTGTGCCTAAGTATAAATCTTTCCTGTAGAGCATTTGAAATGGACTGTTCTTGAAAAGTTCAACTTTTCTTCTATTTTACACCAAAAGTAATATCACAACATTTGTTTATGATCTTTTTCAGAACTGGGTTGGCAATCAGAGAAGGAAACGCCGCATGGAGGAGATGCAGTCAGTTTGTGGAAATCAGGAGCCAATGATGGGTCCAATGTCTCCACAGTCATCCATTAGGCCTCGAATGGTGTCTAGTCCAGCAGGTACAGTAACTCTATTATATATGGCACATCCAATCGGTATTCAATCAAACCATCATGATGTTGTGTTGAAATTTTCTATTCTCAGACTTTGTACGGTAGTACCATGCTAACGGAACTTTTGCCATTGTACTCCAGACTATCTATAGCTCGATCTGTCTGTCAAATTGCTGGAAGAGGTCATTAACAGAACTTATTAAACTTGATGTACATAGTGCAAAGTCGAACATTGATGACACTTGCTATTAAATCTAGGTATTTCAAACAGACCAAAGGTCATTTGAGGTTAAACTCTAAAATCCTTGATTCAACAGGTTTTTGCAGATTTTGACCAAACAAGTGTTTGAAAACCATGGATACCATTCAAACCAGGTGTAATTAATGCACAGTCCTTGTGGGAAACCACTCAAGTGAACGTAAATTAAAACAAGAAGAACCCAAGTGTATTAAAAAAAAATATGTATAT
>KN890414.1:10599-26751 GCA_000934455.1 Apostichopus parvimensis
ACACACAGCAGTTCAGTACTTGAGATTTGATGATGTAATGAAATGGATTCGTTTATTAATGCGGGGGGTTCCACGATGTCATTTATATTTATCTTTCGCTGCTTTTTTAATTTTTAAGATCTTTTGTACGAAAGATTGATATTGTACGTATTGAAAGTATATTTTCTGGAGTAAACAAAAGCCGATTAACGATATAAATAAATCTGTACTATTCTTATGTATGTAGTTTATAATCCCGTATTTACGTAGCCCCTATGTAACATTCTTATTGTCTGAAGTTCCAAACACGTGGTGACTTGTTGATAGTTAAAAACTTTTCATTGTGCACTTTGAACTTGAAGGGGTTGCCCTATTCCAATATCATGGATTAGTGGGGAACTCCCAATTTATGTTTGTGTACGGATTACAAGTTTAATCCACGTGCGAACGTGTTAATCTAAAATCGTACGTCGAGTATGAATGAAGGATGGTGTGGGTTGCTTTTTTCCAAGGTTTGTGCTTTTCTTTTTGGAAGTGTATGTTAAAAAACAAAGGCCCTAATATAGCGTGTTATTTTTTTTATTTTTTTTTTATGAACGTGCGTGTGAGAGTATGTACATAGCCTAGGCTATGCATATTGAATGTATGACATTGACAGTCTCGTAACTAAGTGTTTTGAACCGTAGATGAAAGTTGAAGAAAATACCGGTTGTAGTTACGATACCGGGATTCATGTTGCAACACTACCGGTTGTGTGAAATCCGACTACCGCACAACGCTATTTTATGATGCTGTGTTCTGTAGTCTTGACAGTATTAAATTTATGATGTTGTGTTCTGTAGTGTTTACAGTATTACATGGTTTTATGATGCTGTATTCTGTAGTGTTTACAGTATTTAATGGTTTTATGATGCTGTGTTCTGTAGTTTTTATGATGCTGTGTTCTGTAGTCTTGACAGTATTAAATGGTTTTATGATGCTGTGTTCTGTAGTGTTTACAGTATGAAATGGTTTTATGATGCTGTGTTCTGTAGTCTTGACAGTATTAAATGGTTTTATGATGCTGTGTTCTGTAGTGTTTACAGTATGAAATGGTTTTATGATGCTGTGTTCTGTAGTGTTTACAGTATTAAATGGTTTTGTGATGCTGTGTTCTGTAGTCTTGACAGTATTACATGGTTTTATGATGCTGTATTCTGTAGTGTTTACAGCATGAAATGGTTTTATGATGTTGTGTTCTGTAGTCTTGACAGTATTAAATGGTTTTGTGATGCTGTGTTCTGTAGTCTTGACAGTATTGCATGGTTTTATGATGCTGTGTTCTGTAGTGTTTACAGTATGAAATGGTTTTGTGATGCTGTGTTCTGTAACTAGTGTGACAGTATGAATTGCACTTAATACCATCTTTCAGATGGCTAACACTTCCCATTCCAACATTGTTGTCCTTCATCACGTTTGTGTCATTTTGAATTTCATGTAATATTTGACAATCTGTGACATTTTGAAAATAAATTTAATGTAAGTTCATAGCTTCATGCTACTACATTCATCATCAGAGCCACTATTTGCTTTTCTTATAAAGAAGTAATTAATTTGTGTTGAAGATAACAACATTTCTTCTTCTTCTGATTCTACAGGGGGTGATGAAGATGGTGATGAATATGTACCCTGGAGATCATCTCGTCCAATGACAAGGAACAGTCTATCACTGGTTAGTGTAGTCCTTGGCACCTTACTTTATGAAAACTCTTCACCCTTCCTAAACACAGCTAGTTCTTATTGTGTCATTTTCCAAACAGTTCTAAATGTTTCTTACATATTTACATGAAGTACGAACAACATTGTGTTTCTGTGTTGACTAATACTGAAGAGTATTAACCTGTGACCAGGCACTGAGGAGAATCTGCACATGATTACATAATCAAGACAATAACATGTGATAACATATTGAATAGAATGTATAGATTATTTAAGTGATGTAGATGGTTAGATACTGAAGAGTATTAACCTGTGACTAGGCACTGAAGAGAATATGCACATGATTACATAATCAAAAGAATAAACATGTGACTACATATTGAATAGAATATATACAGATTATTTAAGTGATGTAGATGGTTAGATACTGAAGAGTATTAGCCTGTGACTAGGCACTGAAGAGAATATGCACATGATTACATTAATCAAGAGAATAAACATGTGATTACATATTGTCATTGCATGCAAAAGAAACTGCACACATGATTATGTAATGGAAAGATATAAATGGTCTGTGATCATATACTGGATATATTAAACACATGATTCTTGTTAATATCTTTTCTAGTTCTCAGACCTTTGGGGTGTAGAGAGACACAAAAGCAGGAGGTTGCTAAGAGCCGCACCCAGAGGAACCAGAGAGATCACCAATGTCTTGCAGGCAGATGTCTTGTGGAACATGGGATATACAGGTATGTGTCTTATGTTTGTTTTTCATGATCAGGCTAGGATGGAAGTACCAGGATGTGTACTTCCTTAATTGTGTAGAGTACTAACGACTGCTGTAAGTGTTTGTATCAATTCACCGGTACAGTGTCTTACGGACTACAGTACAAAAATGTAATAATAATAATAATAATAAGTAATATTTATATAGCGCATAATCAGCAAAGCTGCTCAAAGCGCTTTACAAATGTAACACCTAAAAACAAATAGTAACAAAAACCAAAATATTAAATATATAGAACCAATAAGGCAAAAAATGAAAAAGCCAAAAGCAACAATATAAAAATAAAAAATAAAATAAAAAACACACCCATACTAAACGATACTAAATTCTAAAACTCATATAGTCCAAAACAATTTCAGAAGTATGTAAATAGTAAAATAGATCCATGTTTGTGTTGTGCAAATCATGAAGTCACCGATGTTCTCAAAAATCATGCCATCCAATTTTGTCATATTAACATAGCGGGTATATGTATCACCTTGATAAAGGGTTCAGCCTGTTGGTATTGACATAGAGTGGAGTAGCTGTTTATCCATGCTACAACAAAGGGTGGGACTAGTCACTGGGTCTCTGCCAAACAACCATCTGTTTGCTTGTCAAACATTATTATTTATTTTATGTCTGCAGGGATGTTAAGGGCATAAAACGAATATTTGAACGATACAAAAGAATTTTGTGTTTCCATATTGAAAACAATAAGTATCTCTGTGTGGAAAACATTATCCTCTTACATGACATTACAAAAGACAAAGGAAAAACAAAACAAGAAAATAACAGACAACTCAATATTGTATTTCATTTTAGCCTGCCGTGTGCAATGCATGCTGGGAATGTACCCTGTCACGTCACTTCTATTTACAACATTTAATCACAGTAACAGCAAATTCTCTGATCGAAAATAATTGTGTTTGTATGACTTTCTAGTGCAGTAAAGAGATCACCAAGAACATAAAATATAGTATTGATGCACATCTTGTAAAATTGTGAAAACATCAAGAGAAGTCCAGACTACACGAGACAAAAGTTGATTCTATCCCGAGTTCTCTTAGCCGCCCAGAAATTGAAATTGATCGTTAACATTCTCACAAATAAGGTATTTGAAATTGAATTACTACTTTAAGTGTTCAGAGATTTAATTTTAATTTTTAATGTTTATTTATTTTCTGTTATTATGCCTGATAATTGCTCTTACCATCTCTGTGGGTACGATGTGTAGGTGCGGGCATCAAAATAGCAATCTTTGACACGGGACTGAGTGAAAAGCATCCTCACTTCAAGAACATCATGGAGAGGACAGACTGGACCAATGAGAAGACCCAGGATGATGGCCTGGGCCACGGTACATTTGTGGCCGGAGTCATCAGTAGCCAGACCGATTGTAAAGGCTTCGCTCCCGATGCTGAGCTTTATATATTCAGGGTATTCACCAATAACCAGGTAAACTTCCAGTCTACTGCCCTCTGTCACTTAACATTGATCATGAAAACCAGCCTTTGAAATATGGCTGACCTTTAAACTGTTTGTAAAACTTGTCAGACTTCTTTAGGTTTAAGATTTACTTTCGGGAGTTAATCTAGACGCTGATCCTTTTTTCTCCCATGTCGGTACATGAATAACTGTGTATGATTTAGCATTAGAAAGGTAGTTGACTTATATTGATGTCGTGTGCAACCTTGCAACAGCTCACTAGGAAACATCTCAATTTTCAGTGACCGCCGCCAAACTGTTTGTCAAATTTAATCTGTTTTAAGTAAACTTTCATTTTTCACTTTGAAGTAAAGGTTCATTGTTCCCTTCGGGCATCGAGATAAGAATTCAGGAAACCACTCTGTTGATGTTTATTTTTTGTGTAAAAGTAAGTTGGCATGCGATTCGATCCTAGCAGGATCTTCTTCAGAGGCCGGCCGACTTACTTTTACACATTCTCTTACACAGGTTCTTTAGTGGATAAGCAGTTTGCTAACAGTTTTATTGTATTTTGATGTTTATTTTGATGTTTATTTTGATGTTTATTTTGAAATACATTAGTGTTTGCACGGGTTATCCGGATACCCGGGTACCCGCCCGACGCAATACTACCCGGTTCCTAATTTATTACCCGAATCCTACGCAAAGTGTGATTTTTAAAAAAAAAAAAAAAAAAATTGCAAACCGATGGTTAGGCAAATTTCCCATTGACTTAGTGTGGTGTGAGGCTACCATGTGGTCGAACGTAACAGCAATAATGAAAGTAATCCATGGATATCTTATAACTGCGTCATAATTTCAGCGAATAAAAAGATGGTTAGGCTTAGCCGGCTAGATTTCTCATTGACTTAGTGTGGTGTTAGGCAACCATGTGGAAGAAATTATTATTTATTCATTCGTTTATTTCATAGAAGGAAAAGCTGACAAGGAATTTTATGAGATGTTTATGGATTTTTGACGGGATAACTAAAAAATAATAATCGCAAGTGGCTTTTTACTGGTCGTTTATTCCAAATGCGATCAAATTGCGCGAATCGCGCAATCTCGCGGCTAATGCGAACCTTGGGCCTGCATAATAGATAGTAGTAGTAACAACTGTTTAAGAGCTAAATTGGATATTTATATGGTCTGATCCAATAGACGTGTAGAGCAAGCATATAAGCAGCGGCGGCAGTGCGATGTTAGTAGTAATGTTAATTATATGAAGTTATTAACAATTAACAATGAAAGAAACAAAAGCAAATAGAAATTATTGAAGAAGGTTTTATACCTTATCTTACACCGACTTATTTGAACATGAAAACATTGTCAGTAGAGAATATAATCCATTTATTATAGCATCCAATATGTAATTTCTTGAAAATCGTGATACACGAGGGTAAATAATTTTTTTCGGGTAACCGGATACCCGACGGGTAACGGCTCTCGGGTACCCGGTTCCCGATTTTTGGACCCGTGTAAACACTAAAATACATGAACTCTTTCAAAGTCATCTGTGTAGGTGTACTTCTGTTCACTACTGTTAACCTTGAATTTGGCTTCAGGTTTCCTACACGTCCTGGTTCCTGGATGCGTTCAACTATGCCATACATAGGAAGATCAATGTACTCAACCTGAGTATTGGTGGGCCAGACTTCATGGATCGTCCGTTCGTTGACAAGGTTTGTCTCTGTTTTTCACCGTCATGTTTTAAGCATTCAACAATGAAACGGTTTAACATCCTGGAACACAGGCAGAAATTGTCTGTTTCCCTGGGTTTGCCATATTTCTATGTTTCAAACTTCTCTGAAATATGTATCTTGTTTAATCAAGTGGCTGTGAATTTTATTATAATTCAGGCAATCTTATGAATATGGATTGTCTGACATCATCTCTACTCTAAAGACAAAAACTGGTCAGTAAAGAAAGGCCAAGGGTCATAGCCTTGCATCATCTGAAGTTTGTTGCCTCTTGTACGTATTAGTATACGTATCAGATTACACACACAGAAAATCAAAAAGTTTTACCTTGCTCCCCCTTACCTGTCTCCTCACACAAGTGCATTTCTCTATCTATACAGTCCACTAAATCGATTACCTTTGGCACTGTACCTTGACGATCACCACAAGCTAGGTCTAAACCTCTTTTGTCTGCTCCCCTTCTAATATCTATCATTCTGACCACAAGATGGAAATGCTTTGGTTCATTTTATATATCAGCTGTTAGACTAACACCTATCAAAATGATGGGTTAATGAAAATGGGGGGGGGGAGGGGGGTGAGGGTAGGGAGAGGAAGGGATGGTTGTTTTTGTTTTGTTATTTTGGTTGCCTTTTCTAATTGTAAAGTTCTGTACTTTTTCAGGGAGTGTCACTACTCGACAAGCCCTGTAGGGTTTTTTAGTACACTTCCTTTCACAAGTTTTGTTTCTTATCTCCTTTTATGTCATATGTAATACTTATGTTGTGATAGAACAAAAATAAATGAAATAAAATAAATGTTGTCTGAGCCAAGCATAAGCCAATTACTGCATTCTGTCTTTCATATCTCTGGTCAGGTTTGGGAACTGACTGCCAATAAGGTCATTATGGTGTCTGCTATTGGTAACGATGGTCCACTCTATGGGTGAGTAGTAGGAGGCTGTACAATAACATTGTGATGATAGCAGCTTAAATCTTCTCTTAATGAATAACAAGCAATGGGAACATCTCATTATTGGCTCTGTGTTATAGTTTTACCTTTCAGCTATGTGATATCATAACAGATTTGATCAGCTTCTGTCAATAAGAGATTTGTTGATAAGTGTGAGGTCCCTGAGTTAATAGTTCAGGTAGATCGATTACGCTATTCCTGGAAGTGCTTTATAGAGTTACAAAATTGATTTTTCATCGTTATTCTGTAACGATTTTAGAAGGTTTGGTAAATGCTGGGTCGGTTAAAATGCCGATGGCATAAGTGGTTATAACTGACATCCAACAATATGTCAACTACAGTGTGTAACACACTGCAGCTAGATATTAACAGTGCATCAAGTAACTTTTAAACTGACATTCATTGAAAGTAGCTGGTTTAATTCGCAAAGTTACTTTTCCAGCCACACAGGGACTTAGTCTTAAATTTATATAACGGTTGTATTCTGGATCATAGCAGTTTAGTCGTGAGAAAGTGTATATGCTATCATCTCACAACATAATAAAAGCCATATGAAAAAGTCGCTATTTGTTGAGTGTAAATCAAATACCTCTTATCTTGAAACTTACCTCTTCTCTCCTCTCCTCTTCTCCCCTCTCCTCTTCTCTCCTCTCCTCTCCTCTTCTCTCCTCTCCTCTTCTCTCCTCCTCTCTCCTCTCCTTCAGGACGTTGAACAATCCAGCTGATCAGATGGATGTCATAGGAGTTGGAGGAATCAACTTTGAAGATGGAATCGCCAAATTTTCATCGAGGGGGATGACAACTTGGGTAAGCCGAGAAAATTCATTCAAATCAAATTTAACAGAGCATTTAATGCTTTTATGCTTGTGACAAAAAAATCGTCAGAGATGACCATGTGACGATTGTTTAAGGTGCCATTATTCTGATTATTTTCATGTTTCTGTTATAGGCTAGTTTTGTAGCCTCAAATGTAGCTTAATGAAAAAGGTTGGCATTTTGTGCAATATACCGAAACATACCAAACTTAACAGACCCCAATCCAAGTATGTGAAACCCACATACTAAACTGACACCTCACATAGTTTTAAAATGTCACATTTCTACATACAGTTTCATATTTTGATTTACAACTTCCCTTGTTTAATATTTCATATCAGGAATAGAATCCAATGAATATCAGAAGAGCTCTTTTTCAATGAAAATGGTTTTCAATGCATTTGATAGTGTGATTTACCCTGTCCACTCATCTGTAGTAGTGACTACCATATGGTGTAAGACCTTTGAGTTTGAGGATTTGCTGTTAAAATTGACAGTGTTTCTATTCCTTTTAAGGAGATTTTTGAAACAGTTGAGAGGTTGTGGGTGTCGTCTGAAGTGCAAAGATGTATTCATTGATCAAGTACTTTCCTAGTAATACCCATATTTAGTTAATGTATAAGATATCATATGTCAACAGACTTCTCCAATTTAGCAACCATTTTTTGGAAATAATTCCACTTATTTGACTTAATTAACCATCCAAGTGCACCCCATTTTGGGTGAGAGTGGGTGCTCAGTAGGGTTCAATGGGAGGTTACTTTGGTGAGACTGGTTGGTAACTGGTCGTGGATTCTATTTACAAGAGTGACGAATGAAACTACTTTAAATCTTTTACATTCAGGAACTTCCGGAAGGGAATGGCAGGATGAAGCCGGACCTTGTGACTCACTGTTCCAGTGTCCGAGGTTCCAAACTGGACGGAGGATGTCGGGTACTCTCTGGCACCTCCGTGGCATCACCGGTGGTAGCCGGGGCCGTCACCCTTCTTCTCAGGTTTGTCCTCGATTAAAGGCATTGAAGACTCGCCCCAAACTGTGTGTCGCCCTCTGAAAAAGTTAACTTTCCATTGCTTGCGAGTGAAGTTTTTTTCTTGTCTCTACAAAACGCAGACAGTAATGAAACGTGACACCTTGTTATCTTTAGCTGGACTTGAGATGTCCATCGCTGCTATGTACACTGTGTTTTGGGTATTGACCGTAGCTGCATGTATTGACTGTACACTAGTGTATAATTACCGACGGTAGCAAGCTGTGTGTGTAATTTTTGGGATCAGTGGTGGTGTCTAACACTTCATTCAAAACACCTCATTCAAAACTAGGTCAGATTACCGGCATCAGACGTTTCTTTGTCCGCGAGTCTTCACTCTCTTTAAATAAATTAGTGAGTGCTTCACAGGCATTAGTCTAACCTAGTTGGCCTATACCCGAGGTTCTTTCTCATAGTAAGGATACCATTCTTACTAAAGTCATTATTTTTCAGGAGACAGTCTGCATAAACTGTTTCAAGTCGTTTCTCAGCTCCTTAAACTTTTCTTTCCAACCAGTGCGGTCTCTGACAAGAACGTCGCCGTGAATCCAGCCAGTGTGAAACAGGCGCTCATGGCATCGGCTAGAAGATTACCGAATGCCAACATGTTTGAACAAGGTCACGGCAAGTTAGATTTGGTCAAGGCTTATCAGGTTTTGAGGAATTACAGACCACAGGCAAGGTAAGGAAAGTTTAGTGAGAAAAGCTCTCCACATGAATTCTGTGTTAATGGTGTTAGTTTCTATCAAACTCTGTTTAATGATAGTATTCTTCTACCAATGGGAGACCTTCAGTCATTTCTCTCTCCCCCTGTTTTTTCTTTTTCTCACAGCCTGAGTCCTAGCTATATTGACCTGACAGAGTGTCCGTACATGTGGCCGTACTGCACACAGGCCATCTACTCCGGAGCAATGCCTACAATTGTCAATGTAAGAAAAGACTCCATCTTTCTGTATAAATGTTCTTCTTAAGATTGGTCACTAAGTCTGTAAGTTGCAAAATGTCATCATTCCGTTGTAATTGATAACGACATTAATGTGGATATAACTTCAAAAGTTGCAGCATGATATGTTTCTTAGAAGTAAAATAGAGGTTACACAAGCAGAACATTGTGCTCTCTATGATGAATTGTGTTCTTGATGATCCCTGTTGAGACTTTTGATGTCAGCAGGGAATGTATATATTGTATGTATGTATTTAAGATTCTCCTGCAAGCAGGAACTCGCGAAGAAGCCATTATTGGCTAATCAAAGCCTCAAGCTGATCGAAGTCGGTCTCTTAGATTCATATTTAATGTCCATGATTATGAATTGTTAATTGTCAACAACTCTGTTACTGGACGACATACATTAATCTTGGAGTGACTCGAACGGGGGACCTTATGTCTGAAAGGTACCGGCGTTAACCACTGAGCTAACACTCCCGGAATAATTTAGCATACTTTCTTATGTCAGTAGGGAAAGTTTAACACACTTTTTGATTTCAGCAGGAAATAATTTAGCATTTAAATTTTGTGTAGCAAGTTTGAAGGCTCTGTTGTATTTTGTCTCCTATAAAATAAATATGCTACCTATGTATAAAACTGCTATACATCTGTGCAATCATAAAGCAAAGTGACCATTTTGCATAGTATTTTGGGAGGCGATACCGGATATTAATCATAGTAATATTTGCTTTTTATATAGCGCTTTATACCAGCGATAGGTCTCAAAGCGCTTTACAGACGTTATATTACCCCTGGTCAATGATAACCTGTCCCAGAGACAATCCCTCCAGTCGGCAGCAGTTATATACTGCGCCCAAAGACAAGTTACCTCACAGGTACCCATTTAACCCCTGGGTGGAGAGAGGCAAGTGAGATAAAGCATCTTGCCCAAGGACACAACGTAATGAACTAGGCAGGAATCGAACCAGCAATCCTTGGATCACGAGTCCGACGCCTTAGCCAATTGGCCACCACGCCATATTAGTCCTCGTTCAGAATTGTGGGATACCATGCTTCATAAATCTAAACAGCCAGCGTGTTTTCTCTCTTCAAGGTCGTCATCTGCGCTAAATATTTATGCAGGTCAAGTAACATTCACCAGACTTTAACTGTTCTACTCCGTTCTTTATTTTAAAAACATCTTGACTCATGAAGAAAAGATGTTAGGAATAAATTTTCATGTGAGCCCATATATAGGTATATATATATCTTTTCAGATCACTGTACTAAATGGGATGGGAGTTACTGGACGGATTGTAGACAAACCAATCTGGCAGCCGTTTAGCCCTCACAATGGAAACATGATGGAGGTAAGATCACTACATCTTCATCAAACACCAACTTGATCTCATCAATTATAGAAGTGTTGATCTCATTCTTAAAAAAGAACAAATTGCTTGAGAGAATTCCGTACCTTGCAGAGTTGTGGCAGTCTTCTATTTATGGGTGGTTAGGCAAGTTGGGCAAGTCTACCCTACCTTCCATGACATATTTTAAATTATAATGAAATGATTGAAGCTTCTTTCCTGTATATAAAAGCTGTCCATAAATACAGCCCAGAGTTTAATATGCAAACTAGGTAAGAGCTATTTTTATCCACTATGCAATAACAATATGCTTAGGCTTAATGCTGATGTTTTTTTTCAAGAGTGATATCATTTCTCTTGATGTTTAACTCCTTTTGTGATGTTAATACAGGTACAGTAAATTTCTGCTTTAAATCATTGTAAAGCACCCAGCTAGTTTATTGTTTGCTTTAAATGATGTTATTGTTGTTTCTCCTAACATAGGTGGCCATCTCATATTCTAAAGAGTTATGGCCATGGTCTGGATACCTAGCTGTCTCCATCAAGGCCTCGAAAGATGCTGCTGATTGGGAAGGTGTCGCTGATGGGCAGATAACCATAACTATTGAGTCACCACCCGGGGTAAGGCCTGTTTGATGCACAGTAAAGGGCATTAACAAGGGTGAACACAGATAAGCTGTTTTGCAGAAAGTACTGTCTACTTTTTGGACTAAAATTGTTAAAGGAAGAAATGGGTTTTTATGTTACTGTTACAAGCAACAGTTTGAAAAAAAGAAAGCAAAAGTTGTTGTCACAGGCATAGATTAGAGCTTATGTATTTGTATATGTATTTGTAAGATTCATTAGAAACATATTGTGCAGTTAAGTTCACTGACATTTTACATCTGTAATGTTATGTTAGCAAGGGCTTCAAACTTGTAGCAAATCATATCCTGACAATTCAAGATGCTAAGTAAGATAGGGTTAGGCTTAATAATGTGTGCTGTGTGTTAGATATATGTCATGTTAGGATATATTCGGCTGTGTGTTAGGATGCTATGTCATGTTATGATATGTTCTGCTGTGTGTTAGGATATATACCATGTTAGGATATGTTTTGCTGTGTGTTAGGATATATGTCATGTTAGGATATGTGCTGCTGTGTGTTAGGATATATGTCATGTTATGATATGTTCTGCTGTGTGTTAGGATATACTTCATGTTAGGATAAGCTAAAGTAATGATATGTTCTACTGTATGTTAGGATATATGTCATGTTATTATATGTCATATATAGTGTAGTGTTAGGATGCTATGTTGTGTAATATGAGTTTCCTTTTCCCATCCTCCAATAGCTTGGCGAAGATGAACCCAGGTCAAGTACCCTTGTGTTACCCATAAAGGTGAAAATCATACCAACACCACCAAAGGCCAAGAGGATCCTATGGGACCAGTATCACAATCTACGATACCCCCCAGGGTACTTCCCCAGGGATAACCTGAAGAAGAATACTGATCCATTGGACTGGTAAGATCATTAATATTAATTTATATTAATTATTATTAATATTAAACAAACAAGACAAACAAGAGGGGAAAAAAATATCAAAGTCTGTAAGGAGCTTAGAACCTCTGTTTCTATGGTGATCTTCTGGAGTCAAGATTCATAGTTCTTTGTGTTTTACGTAACCAGGATCACTCCCGTTTTGTCTTCTACACAACTAAGAAAGTTGCAGGGAAGGGATGTTTGTGTAGAATGCTCTGTAGACGGGTTCTATTTATGAAGGATTTATAACAATACCGATTAGGTATTACTAATTCTGCCCTTCACAAAGGAAGATAGCTGAGCCGTTTTAATTAAGGACTCAGTGATATCATACCAACCCTGAAAATATTACCATTAAGATGAGAGTAGAGATGACCGGATTTCCCGTAACTGTTGTTTCTGATGTCGTTTACCTCTAGGAATGCTGATCATATTCACACCAACTTCAAGGACCTTTATGAATACCTCAGGAAGATAGGCTTCTATGTTGAGGTGTTAGGATCTCCATTCACATGCTTTGATGCCGAACAGTATGGTAAGAATCCTAACATGGTATTGATCTATCCCTTCTTTGATAACAAATTTATAAAGGCAAACAAATAGAGACAACATGTGAATCACTTAAAGGGTATTCTGGTGGCTGAAATTGATTGCTTTACCAAATTGCTGGAAACCACATCCTCAAAGATACAGATTTGGTGATTGTTTAGGGTTGGGGGGGATACATTTGGCAACAGCTGAGTGAATCGATGCCATCATGCAATTAAGACGAAAATCTGAAGAGATATTGTCACCCGTGTGAGTTCCATAAGACCAATTTTGTTTGATCTAGCTACTTTTATCTGTACCGCTCATTTTCCAGGGACTCTGCTCATAGTCGACCCAGAGGAAGAGTATTTCCCGGAAGAAATAACTAAACTCCGGCGAGATGTGGACAACGGCCTCTCGGTCATCATCTTCGCTGATTGGTACAACACCACTGTCATGAAGAAGGTTAAATTTTTTGACGAGAACACAAGGTACGAAATAGATTTGCAGATATGTTTTTCTTCCTTTTTCGCACCTGTTTCTCCATGTTGTCACAAGTTTCTCAAAGAGAACACATGTTAACACAACATCAACAATTTCGAATTCTAAGTCTATTAGCAGTTTGTTTAAAACTTGAAACTTATCACTCACTTGTTTTACCTTTCTCAATATGGGTTATAACAATTGTAGCCTTTAACTATATTTTACACACATGCTATATTCAGTAGGTAACCCTAACCCTAAACTGATTGTCAATAGGTTTTCTTCATCTGTGTATGTATATAACTACAGTGATTTACATTCTAAACCACTATCACAGTATCATAAGTACTACAATCATAACAACTGTTGTCCATCTTGCCATCTGATGGACCCAATTGTAAGTTGCTTCTCTTTCTCGTACCCTTTTAGACAATGGTGGATGCCAGACACCGGTGGTAGTAATATACCAGCCTTGAATGATTTGCTCGCACCCTGGGGCATGGCATTTGGCGACGGGGTATTTGAGGGCGACATTCAAATAGGCCTTCAGAAAAGTAAGTGTCAGCGAGATTCTCAGCATTTATAAACAAAGCAATTGAGGAAAAAAATTACTAGCGTAAAGAAGAGAAGAATAAAGAATTGGAATTATTCCTCAAGGTAGGATCTGATCAATCAGTATAGCAAATTAACTCACCCATCCTAATACAGTCCTAGTCCAAAATGTCTGCTCTTTAAAAGTTAAGGTAATGCTTTTATATCTGTTTAGATTTGGAATGCTACATAATTGACTGGGTGACAACTGAAGTAGATTTTATCATTATTAATGAATAGCAGAGCAGAAAAAGTTAACCTATCTTGGAGAGCCATTTGCTACCTGGTCACTCAATTTTATTTTTTTGGTAACATTTTTTTTTTAAAATATTTTTTTAAATATTTGCACTTCACTTGAAATAAATCTTTCAACCTCTCCTCCCCAGCTGTCTACGCATCAGGTACGAGTATCATCAAATTCCCAGCAGACGGGTTCCTTCTCCATCGAAATCTGGATGACCAGGGGTACCAAGTGATAAACAGGGTGACCGTCAAGGCCACCAACGTACCCATTCTCGGGGTTCACCAGCAGGGTTCCAGCGCCGGCCGCATCGCTCTATTTGGTGACTCAAACTGCCTGGACAGCAGTCATATGTCCGTTGGTGAGTCACTCAGAATATCTGTCTGTATTATATGAAATATTATATATTATATTATATGAAAGGGAGACCTGAGGTATGTGCAAGAAATGTAAACAGGACTGGTTGACATCAGAACACATTCACCAGGCTCATGGAAATTCACGGTCATTGCTAGAGGTAGTAGAAGGAATCACGAAAAACTTAAAACAAATAGAAATGAGTAGAAAAGGCATAAAAAGTCCAACGGTGTTTAGAAATTAAATAAAGAAAACATCAGAGGGACGTTTAACTCTTTGTTTTTATTGTACATTACCCTTATGTATCAGGTGTGATTTATGCTTAAGAACGATAGCAAGAAATCGCTCATACTAGTAGCAAAAGTGAGTTTGCTGACAATTCAACAAGGTTTGCCAAGCCTGCCTCTCTGTCGATGTTCTGTGATCTTTTCTGGGCAAGCAGCCCACGAAACCCTCTCACTTTCTGTTTTAACAGAACTGTGTAGTTTGTTGATTGACATTAAGTTGGATGTTTTCAAGAAATACCATGTCTTTTACTTAGATTGTTTCTGGTTGTTGGAGACCCTGCTGCAGTACTCAGCTTATGGTAACTTACCACCGGCTTTAACGGAACAACCCACCTTACCACTCCCAGAAGTGGATACATTACCACTCAGGATGGAAGGTAAGAGAAACCTATGGCAAATGTTACCTGAAATCAAGAGTCTGAAATATATATAAATACAAACATTCTTAGAGAAAACATGGAAGGTAACAAAGGAAAAAAATGTTTTGGAATTAGATGACCACTTGTTGACTTTGTAGCATATTAATGTTCTAGCATGGTACTCTGATCACCAACAAAGTAGTTTAAGGTTCCACAATGCTGTGATGATAAGTACACATAGGTAAGTAGGTAACTCTTAGGGGAATCACATGAAGGTAACCTCTTACAGAAATCACCTAGGAAGTAAATTAAGGTTCCACAATGGTGTCATTATCAGTAGCCATAGTTAAGTAAATGACTCCTACAGAAGTTACTTAGGAAGTGATGAAAGGTAACCTAGTGCCATGATGGCAAATACCTACTTGCAATATAATATTTGTTTAAAGTATTATTGAATTATTATTAAAGCATCCTTTTTAACTTTGATGGGACTACCTTAATTTTGTAAGTATCCGTAGTTTGAAGTGACTGATTGCCCACCTGTTCAGTGCTCGATCATCTTCCTTCTCCCCAGGCAACCACCTCTACCGATACTCCAAGGTCCTGGAGCCTCATCTCGGTGATCCTAAACCCCGTCCCTTGCCATCTTGTCCTCCTCTTGTTTGGGCCATCGCCGAACCTGTCAACATCTCAGCACCGGTGTAAGTACATCTCTGCTTCATAGCACTGGTGTTTGTATAATTTTAAATCAGCCTCATTCCTGTCAGTTGTGAACTAAAGAATGAAATGATGATGCGTGACAAGGGCATTTTTCAAATCTTTGAAACATTGGGATAATTGAAACGAGGCGATTGAGACCAGAACAACAGATCAAACATCACAATAACAGAATATACATGTTTGAATTTGTGTTACTTCAAACAAGTCAATTGTCCAAGACAGTTGTTCCCAAACAGTTCTGTAAACTTGGCCATCCCTGGAGCATATGTAACTAGGTCACAACTTATGATATCATGTTACAGGGACTAGCTAGGGTCTACCTAGGTTACAACCTAATTACAGGGTCTACATCTAGGGTCT